>JAMKFB010000303.1:611150-638650 GCA_036247105.1 Cirrhinus mrigala
GAATCATCTCTGTAGTATTGATACTAAATATGTGTACGTTTTTAGTAGTGTTTTAATTTCATTAAAACATTAAGGATGATGAAATATAAAGTTTCTCCTGGAACCTGCTATATTTAACATTTGCAGTGAAATAAAGCCAGGATCCTAGTAAAGCATGACAGTCTGTAAGTAGATGTCTCTTCTAAAGTCTGATAAGATGCAAATGTTAAAGATGATTTCTCATCTGATGAGCTGATGTAATACCGATGATCTCCAGTAGAGAGCGACACTTCACTGTTTGTGATTTACTTGTTGATTAAATGTCTTGTTCTGCTTCTCCTGTCTTATATTCAGTGTGTATAGTTGGAGCTCAGATTTGTGGATCTTTTCTTTTTTCTTTTTTTAATATCTGAATATTCCAAAATTTTGTTCTCGTCTTCTAGAGGACATTTGTTGTAGTGAATTTCTCTGAGATTGTACATGGCGCTCTTTCATAATATCAGTAAATAATTGGGAGTTTAAATGTTCAAATGTACTTGATTTTCAAATTGTTCAATACATAAACGCCATAAGAATTTAATTTTAACTTTCAAAGCAGAGTAATTATTAAAAGTCATTGATTTATTTTCCATGTTTTCTGAATTATATACATAGAAAAAAAACTGTATTGCTTTTAGAGCAGAAATGCTGCATATGGGGAATTCCTGTAAGGAGTCTTACATACCAGCTATTGTAGTCATCAGTATGTTATGCACATTTTGTTTTCTTGGGTTTTTTCCCCAAGTGTTCATCTATCCTTGTGACTTTGCATATTTATGTTTAACTTATTTAACCTGTCTTGTCTTTTCTTTTCTTG
The DNA here is from genome assembly GCA_036247105.1 of Cirrhinus mrigala. NCBI lineage: Eukaryota > Metazoa > Chordata > Actinopteri > Cypriniformes > Cyprinidae > Cirrhinus > Cirrhinus mrigala. The sequence continues at coordinate 611,986 of JAMKFB010000303.1, forward strand.
ATCATGCAGTATGTATGCCTTTGTCAACTGCTGTGTTTAATGAGACTGTCAGAATGTTGTTTGTGATGAACATCAGCAAAACGACACATCTGATAATTGTTTAATGGATTTTATTTGAATAATGTGTATCTCCAGGATGCACTTTTAATAGTCTATATAATTAATTTCAGTGGAATATACAGTAAACATTTTTTAAAAAATTGATTTACAAAAAAACGACACAAAAATAATTTCAAACAATACAGAAAACGGCAGCAACGTCATGAATGCCTGATATGAACTTTCATAATAACATGCGTGACTCTATATGACTTTATATCTGTTTCTGTCTAGATGAAACGGATATAATTCTGCATAGTATTGTGCTAAACTTGGCAAGAAGCTCACCATGATGAGTTATATTAACATGTAAAAGACGGAAGATTACAGATGGAAGTTTGTCCTTTAACTATGGTATTGTTGCAAAATAATACTTGTTTGGATTTAGAATAGAATTATGATATATAATAGCAGCAATATGAGGCCAAACACCAGAGTTACAGTAATAAATGAAAGAAAAGATATCCAAAGATGAGTCTCTCATTTTTATCATTTGATATCACAAATAAAGATGCTGTCAGGAGCTGGAGAGTCCAGAACAGACTGTAATGTACTGTAATCAAAGAATAAAAGCTAAATCAATTAATAAAGTCATACATGCCATTTCATCATTGCTGATTGAAAAGACCGATCAACCATCATAGCTGCCAGTTTATTTGTTGGTCACATTTATTTGTTTAGTGCTTCATGTAATTTCAAAGTAGATTTACAGGAGATGCATGTTTCTACATTACAATTAAGAGTTATTTGTTATGAGAGGTGACTGCCAAAGTAATGTCCATCTTGGACAAATCATGCAGTTGTTGGTAAATGACACTTATTCAAACAAAAGCAAACACAAGGCACTTTAGGCAGTGATTACATGCTGTGATCATAATAATTACAATGTAAGAAAAATCTGGCAGTTTTAGCATGTTTACTTTCCAAATGTTCAAATTATTTTCATCACCTGAAATGTAATGGACTAAAATGAAGTTTTTTATTTATTTATTTTTTTTTTAAAAAGTATTGTTTTTTTAAAAAGTATTGTTGTCTTGTTTTCCAGAACAAATGTTAAAACATCCTTAAATCATGATAGGAAAGCAAAATGACATTTTATGTTTTGACTTCCTGTCTTGAAGTAAGTTTATGCTTTAAACAAATATCTTAAAATCAGAAAAATCAACTTAATTCAAAGGGAAACATGATTATATTTTGATCCTAGATATTTGTTCATATAAACTCAAGCATAAACTCGCTTAATATGGATACATTATTTAGAAAACAAGACTCTAAAATGTTTTTACATTTCTAGTAAATGTATCTTGATTTAAGAATCTTTAGATATTTGTACTGGGGGGAAAAAAGCAATGTAACTTTGATTAATTTCTGTTTATGAAGAAACAGTATCTTACCTGATGTTTGGTTGTCTTTGATGCATCAGAATGACTTTTTATGAATATGTGTGGATCAGCAGAGACTGAGAATGAAAACACTCATCTTATGTTATCATACATTAAATACAGCAGATGAATTAATTTTACAAAGCAAGCACACATCTGCAGACAACACTAGAACAAGGGAATAATAAAGACGAATATTTTAAGTTGGGTGATGTACACTAGAAGTTCCAGGAGATAAGTTGTGTTTTTACTATGCAGTTGTTGAAGCCTTTCTACATATGCTAATAATCATATGGATCTGTATTGGCTTTATTATTATTTAGAATGCCATAAAATTCATAATGTTGAAAGAAAGTTGTCTCACATCAGGACACCAGGCATGAAGGGGTTAATCGCATTAATCACCAGGAACAATTTATAGTTACACTTGATTTTTGGTAGTCCACTTTAGACATTAGTTTACTCACAGTTCAGTCTTAAATCATTTAAGCTCCTCCATCTCACAAAGTTCACATTTTCACTGGTTTGTGTCTTCATCTCTCTTCCAGCTTCAAGTGTTTAATCGTCTATTCTCTTCTCCAGAGTGATACTGCACGTCAACAATTAATAAATCTCAAGTGATTTGCAATTTAAAACCATTCTTTTAAGTATATATTTAAAACATCAAATAATTCAGTGATCCATATGAAATCCATATGAAATGTGTGATTTAAAACATTCCAAAGTAAAGTACACTGTAAAGAAATGTCCACATATTTCAACTTAAGTTTGGTTGATACCTTTTGGCTTTTACAGTAAGTATAAACAGCATTAGCATTGCATCATATTAAACCAACTTAAAAGTTTACTTTCATAACTCTCAAAATTTGCTCAACTCATTTTGATAAGCTGCCATTACCTACTGATCACATTTTTTTTTTTTACATTTATTTTATTTTTTACAGTGTGCTGTTGTTTATGCCCTAAAAACATTAATATTTTAAAATCGTTTAAATATATCACCTGTGATGAGAGGAAATGTAGTAATATCCAGTGCAGCCTTCGTGATTATAAAATCACATTGAATATGATAAAGTTCAGAAATCTCCAGTGAACATCTTAGAGGATAAGTGTTTTAAAGACAGATGCTTGATTGTGTGTTCAGTCAGTGGGATTTTGAGAGTGTTTGGTTTGATGGGTGGGGTCACATACATTTTAAGTTCAGGAACCAGTCAGACTGGTCTGGGTGGAACAGGGGTTTTCAGGTGGTGGCCACACCCACAGCTGGTGTGTTCATCTTTTTTTTTTCTCATGGTTGTGAATTCGGACATGATTCTGAATTGACAATGAACAAAACTACAGGTGAGAAAGAAACCTATCAGTGACACCAGCCTTTCACTCTACACTGGAAACAGGAAACTCTGTCCTAGATTTCTACAAATCGTATTTAAAAATAACTGAAAAATGAGTTTTACTGAAAATGACAATATATTGTATTGGAGACAAATCTTATGGGAAAAAAATTCTGTAACCAGTTCAACAAGAAAACAGCTCCTCCTTCTCTTCATGTCTCCTCTTCGTGTGGTATGTTGCTAAAAAGTAGAAACAAAAATAATTTTCAAATATTTCACATCACAGCTGAACACACTAAATCAATTCTTAGTTTTACTACAAAAAAAGTCACTCTTTGGATCTTTAGTGATATTTGCCTACTTACAGTTTGAACTACAGCAGCTCCATCTGACAAACTTGACATTGTTTTCACTGATTTGTGTATCCTTTTCTTTCCTCCTCTTCTTCTTTTTTGTTAAATAGCAATGTACGATTTCTGCTTAGTGTCCTCGATAGATTTGGACACATTTAGTCTTGTCTCGTCATGGATTCAGCCAACTACTGCTGATTTGTGCCTGTCAAATTGACAAGTGTATTTATACCCATCTATGCTTTTTTTCTTTTGGAGGTGGAGCAACACTTTTTTTCTCTCTTAGTGGATTTCCATTTCCCACTCTTAGTGGATTTAGTGTCATCTTTCACCAAGTAGGTATCTTTCTGGAAAAACCCTACAAACTGGTTTGGTGTGTATAAGGGTGAAAAACAAAAGAAATGTCATGACTCACGAAGTTGGAGATGTTTTCCACTCTGATTAAACTACATGTAAGAAAATAGCACAAACATAAGAAAACAGTCTTTTTTTGTTTGTTTTTGTTTTTTTTTACATTCCCACTAGTACATTTTGTTGTATAAAGGTTTTATACAGAATTATCCCAAAAATTGATTTAATCAGGAAGCAAAATAAAGAAAATGGTTTTGTAGTGCTCATTTTAATTAATATACATTTAACATTCTTGTTGATTTAAATCTTTCCCTTAACTCGTGATATTCAATGCAAGGAACATTAGTAGTAATATCAGAGAAATTTTGGTAACACTATACAATTAGGTCTCATTTAACATTTGTGTTTGTGTATGTTATTAATTAATTAATTAATTTATTTATTACAACACTTAATAATCTTTGTAAGTGTTAGTTATTGAAAATGAAACTCTTCATTGTTCATGTTAATTAACATTAATATCAACAGATACAGCGTGCAATGCATTGGTAGATGTTGAAAGTAACATTAAATTACATTAATAAATGCTGTAGAAGTATTGTTCATTGTTAGTTCATGTTAAGTAATGCAGTTAGTTATGCAACTAATGCTAACAAATGAATCATTATTGTAAAGTGCTACTTTATCTTAAGACGTAACTGACAATGTCTGACATTGTCTCACAAGCTCTGAGAAGGAATGTTGTGAGAACAGAAAGGGAGAAAAAGTGTGTGAGAACCTGTTGAACAGGTTCAGTTCAAGTTCTGTTGTGTTTTGATCTATTCTTAAGGAAAAGATCTACTGAGAAGATACGAGTGATTCTACAGATGGTTGGTTTCTATGTTCGATACTACTTTTATCACGGCTATCACTAGAGGTTTTACATTACTTAGTCAGTAGTTTTACCCTTATGACGCTGATTATATATTCAAAATAACCCTGGCCCTGCGGTTTATAATATGATCCAGTTTCAAGCACATTAGGTGTGTGTGCTTAGATTCAGTGGGTTTATGCTCAATGAGACATCATGATCCTCAGTCAGCTTCATATCAGATCTCTGTGTTTAACCTGAAACTGAAGACCTTTAAACAGCAACGTGTTACATAGTTTATTATATGGCGTCTGCCACAACAGTGTTATACATCACTGCTTCAATGTCCAAAGTATATAGAGGGATAATAAAGAGGATAATTGGATATAACATAATGTGTTTGCTTTTTGAAATGTTCTATTAATATATGTAAATGTGTATAAGCCTATATGGCTATATAAGTTAAAACACGCAGTGAAATCTAATATTTAATATTTAGAATCATATAGTTCTAAAACAAAATTGTTAATCATCAATTAATTCATGGTGATGGGTTTTATAAATATAAAGGTGAATCTCAAGAAAACGCATACAGGTTGAATTTCATCCTAAATGTACATGTACTTATTAAAATATATTGTCAACTTTTATTCTATTTGATTCTAATTACTGTAATATATGCATTTTTTATTTTTTTTATTTTTTTAATTAAACTCAGTATAAATTAAAGGAAGAGACGGAGAGCCCTTATATCAGTGCTAATAATTAATGTATAGACATAATTGGTTAATATTGGTATCATTGATTTAAATGGGTAAAAATCTGAAGTTACTCTTTGAATCACTACATCTATTGTTTTCTTTTAAACAACTGCAAAATAAATTACTCGGCTCAAATAAGAGTAAAGGTGGGGGTGTTAAAATAATTCATGTGCTTTTCTTTAAGAATACTGCATTTTGTGTCTACTATTTACATTCCATTTGCTAGTTCTACTGTACAATTCTTAGGTTGCATATCTGGCTTTGTTTGCCTTTTAATTGTAAATATTGCGTAAAATTACTTGTAAATATTACATTAAGAGAAGTAGGGAGAGTGATGTCATGATGTCATTTCTTTTGTACATATGTTTGTTTAATGTTTCTTGGTTAAGGGACAATGTCATTGTAACGGAGACTCCAGGGAAGCGTGATAGATCCAAGTGCGAGCTTTATTACACAGATCGTAGTCAAGACAGGCAGGGTCGATCACCAAACAAACAGTAATATGTAGGCAAAACAATAGCGTAATCCAGAAAAACAGGCAGAACGTCAAAATACCAGTGAGCAGTCCGAAAAGTAACAAATAAACAAGGCAATGGAACAAGGCAAAAACTATGGCATGGAACAAGGCAAAACAATGACATGAAACAAAACCGTGGCAAAAACGAGGCAATGAAACGAGAGAAAACGCTTAGTAGAGTCCGCACAGCAAAACAATACTTCACAGCTTCCTGTTTGTAAATGGCCTCCTTTTAAGGCCACCAAACAGGAAGTAACCAACGAGGCAGCAGAGGGAGCAGCAACAGTCAGTTCATGGGTAAGGGCTCCCTCTGCTGGCGTGGCGTTACAGAATCCCCGCCCCCCAGGAGCGACCCCTGGCGCTCAAACAACAACAGTCCAGGAGGGTGGGGGAACAGAGGCAAAACGGGGTGGGACGGAGGGCCAGGTCCATGTAGAGGAGGTGGGCCTGGATCGTGGAGCAGGGACAGACAGTAAAGCACTGGAGGACCTGGGCCATGGAGCTGTGGCAGGCAGTGGAACCTCGGAGGACCTGGGCCGTGGAACAATGGTAGACCGTGAAACACTGGAGGGCCTGGGTCATGGAGCAGTGGCAGACAATGGAACCTTGGAGGACCTGGGCCATGGAACTGTGGCAGGCAGTGGTACACTGGAGCAGAAGTCCACCATGCTTGATTCGGAGGAGCCTGGAGCCATGGCGGGGCAGGGAGAGCAGGCAGCCATGGCGAGGCAGGCTGAGCAGGCAGAACAGGGAGCCATTGGAGGGCAGACAGGAGCAGTGATATCCACAATGGAACTAGTGACATCCATAGCAGAGCGGTGTGTTCATGGACAATTTCCTTGGCCGTGGCATGACAGGCAAAGAGTTCATTATTGACCTTCTTGATCGTGACATGGCGGGCAGAGAGTTCATGATAGGCCTCCTTGGTCGTGACAGGACAGAGAGAGAGTTCATAGGAGGACGCCGCCCCCATTGGAGGATCCACAGCATAAGCTGACATCTCTGGAGGCATAGGCGTCAATTCTAGGGCAGACGTGGCAGTGAGTTCATAAATGGACACCACCTCCTTAGGAGGTTCTACAGCGTGAGCTGACACCTCAGGAGGTATGGGCGCAAACTCGTGGACAGATGAAGCCTCAGGAGCAGACTCGCAGTCAGGCGAGGCCTCTGGTGCAGACTCGTGGACAGACAAGGCCTCTGGAGAACAGTGTGTGGCCCACACACTCAAAATGGCAACAGCCAGGTCATGAAGGTCAGCTGTGGCTTGACTTGCCTCATGAAGATCAACTGTGGTTTGGCTTGGCTTGTGAAGATCGATAGTGACTTTGCTTGACTCAGGAACCACGGCTGTGACTTTGCTTGACTTGAGGGCTACAGCTATAGCTTTACTTGACACAGGAGCAATAGCTGTAACTTGACTGGACTTCGGAAGAGCAGCTCTGACCTGACTTGACACAGAAAACAGCTTTAACTTGACTTGATGCTGGAACAACAGCTGCAGCTTGACTTGACACTGGAACAACAGCCGCGACCTGACTGGACTCGGAAACTTGACTTGACTCAGGAAACACAGCTGCAACTTGGCTTGACTCATGGGGAACAGCTGTATCTTGGCTTGACTCATGGAGAACTACTGTGACTTGACTTGATTCAGGAACAGCAGCTGTAACTTAACTTGGCACTGAGAATGCAGCCCTGACTTGACACTGGAGGATCAGGCATCACTTGATTAACTTTGGGTGCAGCAGACATGGTCGAGGTGAGATTTGGATGAGACGATTTTGGATAGATGAGGCTCAGGCGTGGCAGCCATCTTGACTGGGGATTCAGATGGGGTGGCCATCTTGTGAGCTGGCTGTGGGAGAGCGGCCATGACAGGTACAGACTCTGGACGGGCAGGCATGGCGTGAGCAAACTGTGACTTGGTAGATGTGACGTGAACAGGCTTTGGCTTGGCAGGCTTGACGTGAGAGGGTTCTGGCGTGATACTAACTATTCCAGACATGACAGAAAATTTGGGAGATACTGGGGGATAACAGGGTTCCTCATTATTAATCCCCACAGTAAATGGTGAGCCAGCCAACCGGAGTGCACAGTCAATGTATTGTTATAGTGTAGCCGAGCATTTATTGTCTGGCATGAGATTGTACAAATTGTCCTTAAGTCCATTGCAGAAAATACCTTTCAGGGCAACATCATTAAAGTTTACCAAATGGCACAACTCACAAAAATCCTCCACATACTCCTCTATAGCCTGATTACCTTGACGCAGGCAGAGGAGGCGTGATGCTGGGTTCATGGCTGATCTGTGTCCAAAAGCTGCTGGATCTTTGGGTGGCGAAGTATTCTGTAACGGAAACTCCAGGGAAGCGTGATTAGATCCAAGTGCGAGCTTTATTACACAGATCGTAGTCAAGACAGGCAGGGTCGATCACCAAACAAACAGTAATATGTAGGCAAAACAATAGCGTAATCCAGAAAAACAGGCAGAACATCAAAATACCAGTGAGCAGTCCGAAAAGTAACAAATAAACAAGGCAATGGAACAAGGCAAAAACTATGGCATGGAACAAGGCAAAACAATGACATGAAACAAAACCGTGGCAAAAACGAGGCAATGAAACGAGAGAAAACGCTTAGTAGAGTCCGCACAGCAAAACAATACCTCGCAGTTTCCTGTTTGTAAATGGCCTCCTTTTAAGGCCACCAAACAGGAAGTAACCAACGAGGCAGCAGAGGGAGCAGCAACAGTCAGTTCATGAGTAAGGGCTCCCTCTGCTGGCGTGGCGTTACAGTCATTTAACTTATTAATTTATTTACATGATGAACCAAAGCTCATCACAAGCAGCTTTTAAATATTAACATATATAGATGGTGCACAGTGTCATTCACACAAACGCTAAACACCATCATAGTAACACACATCAAACTGAAATAATGCAATAAACATTCATTTAACAACATTAGATGTAACATACAACTCTAATGTACAAAATTGCTAAGAAAAAAAAAAAGCTAAGAGGAAAGAGTTATTTCAACAACAAAACGCATCAAATTAAAAAAAAAAATGTAACACAGGGAATTTTCGGGAATGTCAATTTACGGTTATTCACTGTAAATTTTACGGTCTTTTACCGTTAACCATTTAACATAACCAAGACCGTTCTTCATTTCTGGATTTCTTTATAATTTATAAATCTGTTTTCTTCTTGGTATTAATGTTTTAGCAAGCATCTTTCATTTATGTTAATTTATGGGCTGGACCTTAATGGTTGTAACATTTTATATTAAAGTGTATTTGTTAATTTTTTTTTTTTTTTTTTTTTTTTTTTTTTTTTTTTTTTTGAGAAATTAATCACATTTAGCAGTCTCTGGACCACAACTGGTCTGGGGACAAATCTGACTCTCAGCCCGATATGCGGTGTCTGGACCAGAGGAAAATGTTTGGTTCAGTTTTCAGCGTCTGGGCCAATTTTGGGCTTGGGACCCAGGCAGAACTGGGCCAAAACTTAAGCAGGGATGTGGCCAGTGTTGGGCAGTAACGCATTACTTTGTAACGCGTTACTGTAATTTGATTCTTTTTTAGTAACAGAGTAATTTAATGTGTTATAATTTTTAAAAGAGTAATTAGAGTATAGTTACAAGCATGCCTTACTGCTTCCTTACATCATTGCCGACCGAATGTGTTTTATCATCTAGATTGTAAAAAGGGTGTTGCTAGCACACGCGACGTCCTCTACATGAGACCTACTTTGACTGTTAAGCGCCTGTGAGGCGGATACTACCGATGAAAACAAAGTCCGCATGGGGAGAGGAAAGTAACTGTTCTGGAAATATAATCATTATTTTGAGTTTATTTCTGTCAAAGGAAAGAACATTATTGTGCATTGTCAGAGGGGAAGAAAACCTTTTCAACCGTGAAAAACTCCATGTCCATTTTAAAACACCTGAAAGGGCAGCACAGCACATTAAAACTTCTTGAGAATGTACCGGGTCCGGAGAGCAACGCACCAACTTCCATTTGTCTTCACATGAGTCTCTGCCCGCGCCCGCCCATCAAGTCTTGTCCCGCAGCGCTCTCTGTTGTGTCGAGTCCAGCGGGAGTGCGGATCTCTCTCGACGCAACAGAGAGCGGAGCGAAACAAGGCTTTATGGGCGAGTGCGGGCGCAAGCGGGCAGAGATGCGATATGCGGGATCCGATGGAATAAAATGATTTGCGGGACTCCCGCAAAATGGAAATATCAAAACATAAATTGCTATTCATGTATTGCACAAAAGCAGCAAGAACAGCTAATATAAAACAAAAACGATTAACACGCGTAAGCTCAGGCAGAGTTTCTATTTATAACACGCGTTTGCAGCGTTAAACAATGTTGATTTCTGGAACGCAATGGACAATCAGAGAATCCACTCACCGCTGGAAATGCCGTGCATTTTGCAACCAGGCATGCAGCAGCCTATTGCTTTTAGTAAAAATAACTGGTTTGTGAATGTTGATGCTTCAATAACAAATATTTTTTGTGAGCGTTTATGCTGGGATGTTAGGCAACACACAAACTTACTATTTCACGTAAATTTTGTGGATGTACAGAAAAAAAGTAATTTAACTAGTAATTTAACTAATTACTTTTGAAATAAAGTAATTAGAGCAGTATTTTGATTACTTTTAAAAGGAGTAATCAGTAATTTAATTACATTTTCAGAGTAACTTGCCCAACACTGGATGTGGCCCAGACGAATTTACTGTAAATAACTTTACAAATCATCGTAATGCCCTTGAATACTTGAATACCTTGAATACCTTGAATACTTGCAGTTACTGCCTGCTGCTTCTTTCTTGTTTGCCTTGTCTTGCCTGTTTGATCTGTGCACGTCATAGTAAATACCTGCTTTTGAGTTCAGTCTCTGTCCCAAGTCTGATATCCTGACTGTATTGCTGTTCTCATGACAATCTGTTCTCTTTTTAGTCTTCAATTAATACCAACTAGGTAAACAGTTACTCTGCGCACATTGTTCAGTCTTACTTGTAATTCATAACTGTCCCACAGCCTTTCTGAACCCATTATATCACATAATATTTTTTTTTTTTTTTTTTTTTTTTTTAGTTATAACTGCTAGATAATACTTTTCATTCAAGTTAAAGTGTATTGTCATTGTACAAGAAGTGCAATGAAAATTCTGCTGTGCAATACCTAAATACGTTCATACACACACCCATACTCATAAAATAAATTATTAAAAGGCATCATTTTGACGTGTTTTGTAAAATAAATATAAAATAACATGATTTCCCCTCCGGCTGAGAATAGCCTTCCATAGCCCCATTTTGTTCTCATGAATCTGGGTACATAGACAAAGTTTGGTCCTGTGATAGAATAAGGTCCAGATTCAGACACAGCTTCAGATCCTCTGATTTTACTCTCTTGAACCTGAAACTAAAGACCTTTGAATTTGAGAATCCAGTTTACGAAGATGTGGACAAAGATGGAAACTGCAGCTAATATTCTATTCTATTCATTACAATAAATATAAAACATCTACTGATACATGTTTAATTAACAAAGCCTTTAAATTGTTTAATACAAGTGACATTCTTTTAACTCAATTTAGTGAATGTTAATTAGTTATTGATGCATTTTGTAATTTTTGAGGAATACTAAGGCCCCGTCCAAACAAAGACAAAGCTTTCCCCATCCGATTTTTCTTTTCCTCGTTCTTCCGTAAACACGCTGTTGTCTAAAGAAATACATGCGTACAAACGAAACCACTGAAACCGACCCAAAAATACATGCCAGTCCAGTACGTGGCGCTGTAATTCTACCACAGTGATACACACACACACACACACACACACACACACACACACACACACACACACACACACACACACACACACACACACACACACACACAAAACAAACAAACAAAAAAAAAAAAAAAAACGGAAAAGACGACTTAAAGCATGTGGTTGAACTGTAATAACAACTGTGACCATGAGAGAGCGACATTGGACTGAATGACACACTGAACTGTGTGAGTCTCTGCTTTGTCCATTTTAGATTTCTGAGTTTGCATGTCAGGGCTTGTCTTGTAGCAACTCATTACTAAGCATACTGTAATAACACCACGTAGTCTAAGTATTGCATTCATAATGTAATGCTCATAATGTAATCAATTTTCTCAAAACATAATATTATCTTGGGCTCATAATGTAGAAAATGATGAAAACACTGTGGCAACTTACAATGTATTCACAGTTCATAATGTTTACAATTTAATTATCTTTCGATATAATACATTTGTGACCCAGGACCACAAAACCAGTCATAAGTGTAAATTTCTCGAAATTGAGATTTATACATCATCTGAAAGCTGAATAAATAATCTTTCCATTGACGTATTTGCTAGGATGGGACAATATTTGGCCGAAATACAACTATTTGAAAATCTGCAGGGTGGAGGGAAAAAAAAAAAAAAAAAAAAAAATCTAAATTGAGAAAATCACCTTTAAAGTTGTCCAAATGAAGTTCTTAGCAATGCATATTACTAATCAAAAATTAAGTTTTGATATATTTACGGCAGGAAATTTACAAAATATCTTCATGGAACATGATCTTTACTTAATATCCTAATGATTTTTGCCATAAAAGAAAAATTAATAAATTTGACCCATCCAATGTATTTTTGACTATTGCTACAAATAAACCTGTGATACTTAAGACTGGTTTTGTGCTCCAGGCTCACATTTGAGAACAAAATATAAAGTTTCGTGTGAAATAAGCCATTACATTTAATGAAAATGAGGCTTATTAGGCTACATTGTGAACCCAACATTTTTATAAAAATCATGCTGATTTTATGCTAATGATGTGCTCCTTAATTTTGAGTCACTTTAACATAGAAACTTATTTTAAGTTTTATGTAGTAAATAAAATAAAATGTAAAAAAAAAAAATCCACTTGCTAATTATGTATTTAATAATAATAATAATAATAATAATAATAATATTTATTTATTTTATTTATTTATTTTTAATTTATTTTAGATTTTTATTTAAATTGTTGATGTAAAAACTGGTTAATAGTCTACAAGACTGGCTTTTAGTCTCGGTTTCTCTTTAAAAATGTTTTAAAGAGAAACTGAAAGTTACAGTGTAGTCATAAATGCAGTTGCATTTGTGGTGTTTAATATATTAGTGAATAATACATTTTGTAGGTACTGTAAGTAAACTATAGATAATGTGTGTAAAAGGCTACTGAATGAAGTTGTTTGTAATGCACATACACAGAGACATCTGATCATTTTATGGATTTTATTCAAAATGGCATGTCTGTATCTCCAGGATGTAGATGCACTTGTCTTGATATGTTCAGTTCAGTTCAGTTTTTAGTCCAGTTCTGTTACAGTAAATGTTTTAAAGAAATGTAAAAACCAGATTCAGGAAAACAAAGAACCTTGAATGAAATACAAAATGACAAATACTGAGTATAATTACAAAATTAATTACAAACATCTTTCAAAGATGTTTGCTTCAAATCATGATATAAAGCAAACTGACATAAATAGAATGAGCAGAATATTACATTCACAACAGAAACTCATATAATAGAATGAAATGAGTGACTTGGTGTGACGCTATTTACACTTTATTCTCGTTATTTTCACAAAGCCTAATACTGACAGTTCATTCAGCCTTTTTTTTTTTTTTTTTTTTTTTAAGTTCTCTGAGGAAGGTTTATGGTCTGGTAAGCCTAATAATGCATCCCATGTTATGAGTGATGGCGTCGTCAGGTGGTGGAGAGTTCAGAAGAGACTTGTGTTCTGAGATTTGTAAAAGAGACAAATAAATGATGCATGCTGTTTCACTGACAGAAGTTTATTTACCAAAAAAAAAAAAAAAAAAAAAAAAAAGTATGCTGGCAATACATACTCTCAGAAATTCTCTGCCCAAACATTCTTGCATTGAATTGAATATTTCAGGCATCCACACATCATTTATATTCATGTTCGTGAGTTCCCTAGTTCCCTGTGTTTAGTTCTCTCGCCTGACCATCTCGTCTCGTCTGTCTCGCCCCCTGCCCACTGGACTCTCGCTCGTCTTACGGACTATTCCCCTCGCTTTGCCCCTTTATGGATTATGTTCGCCGCTGATTGACCCACGCCTGCTTCACGGACTCTCCTTATGTCTTGCCTTTGTTATACCTGTTTGCTATTGTCCTGTCTCTCACTCCCCGTCACAGTCTGGAACATGAGAGACTGTAAATAAAGAAACGTGCATCTGATCATCTTCAGTTTAATTACGGATCAGTTGTTACAGATCAAATAAACGGGAAAATCACAAAATCAATAATGTGAATTTCATCAAAAATGAGACACATTTCAGTACATTAGTATTGAATACACTATTGAGTCACTATGCCTCTCAATTTGGTTCAATAACAATGTAAAATTATGAAAAAAATCAATTTCATATAAAATGGCTCTACAGAAGTCAATGTAAGTCATTATTCAAATTAATGTCAGTTCAGTATTACTGAATATATTTTATATAATAAAGATAATAAAGCTTATAACCAAGATGCTAAGTGTTAGCCATTTATGCCTTGTTTGTACAGCATAAGCCTTCCATGGTTTTAGTAATTTTATCACTTAAAATACATACAAGTAAAACGTTTTCCGTTGAAGTTAATTGAATAACTTTTTTTTTTTTTTTTTTTTTTTTTTTTTATTTATATTTACACATTGCATTATTAAGAATTATTTTGGTTGCTGTTGTATTTTTGTATATGCCAGCACCTGTCCTCATATAAAAGCATTGTGCACGAGAGGAAGTAGGAATGCGGGCAGATGAATAAATTACGTTTTTTTCATGTGATGGTCAAATGGGAATGCACAAGCAACACAGCCTTTCAGTGTTTTTAATGGACTATTTACATGTTTCATTTATTCAAGTTGTTAAATACAAATAAAAGGAAGATGGGTAACCTGACACACATTTAGTAGGTTTTATCCAAAGTTTACAAGATAGGACATCCTGGTTAAATACATTTTTAAAAAAGAAAAAAGCACAGATCAAAACCTGGTCACCCATGTTTTCTTATGTGGTCGAATTCTAAAAGTGCTTGCAATATCAGTCAATGAAAACCAATGGCAGAGAACATATCACAATATTGATCATCTAGAGCAACTTCCATTTGCAGAATTAACAACATAAATGTAGTGTATTTCAGTAACACTGGTAGATGATTCCCTAAAACATTGACTCTTTGAATTAGAAGTGATTGTCTACTCGCAGTCTGGTCTTAAATCATCGAAACTTCCCCATCTGACAATCCACACAAGACTCATGTTTTCACTTGTTTGTGTCTTCACCTTTCTCTTTCTCATCTTCTTGCGTTTCCAATATGAAGAAAATTTGAAGAAATACAATAAATATAAATCTCTTCTGTCATGAAGAAAAACAGATCTTTGTAGAAGGGCAACAGTGGAGTGACTTTCATTTGGGTTTTGGGTTTTCTCATTTCACATTTATATATTGTTGCTGCTGGTCTGCTCTGCTCTGCTACTGGCTCTCTTTATGGGTAGGGAATAGTTCACCTGATGAGTGATGTGACCCAAATGTTAACTTGCAACTCCCATTTCTTTTAATACATTTTTACAATCACTAATCTAATCTGCTGATTAGAGTAAATGTTATCATTCTTGGAATAATTCAAATTATACCAAGTGTATGCATCATAAGTTAAAATGATGTAAATTATAAATAAGCATACATTATCAAATACAGTGACAGTTGTATTCATATATTTTTCCCCCCCCATTTATTTGTCTCCATCTCTAAATGCAGTAATTGCTGTAATGTCTCTTGAAAATGGACACCTTTCAGTTTCATATTTATACTGGAATAATCTGAATTATCGCATGAATCTGTGAAGATGCTTCTTTCAGAACCAAAGAAAGAAGGATTGATACTTTGACAGCTGAACTGAACGTCTAGGTTACATCTGTAACCCTCGTTCCCTGAAGGAGGGAACGGAGATGTTACGTCAATACTGACGTATTTGGGGTCTCACTTGGGAGCCCAATCACCTCTGAGCTTAAGAAAACAGGCTTATGAACATTGGTGAGTGGAATTTGCATGCTAAGCCACTCCCCCGTACACACTGGTATATAAGATGGCGGCGTGCATCCACTCATTCAGGTTTATGCTGAGGAGCCGAGATGCAACCCGGCATTCAGCGCAGTTCAGGATTGTGGCAGGAGGACGTAATGTCTCCATTCCCTCCTTCAGTGAAGGGAGTGCTGGGGAACTTGGGCATGTATCCACGCCGGGGTCTCAGGACAATGTGAGAGTCTGCCCGCCCAAATTCCAGGCACGAACTGTTGACAGAGAGGCCTTGGAGGTTTCCCACCCTTTTGACAGAAGTGAGTGCAGTCAGGAGGGCTGTCTTCAAGGAGAGGGCATTGAGATTCACTGACTGAAGAGACTCAAATGGATCTTGCTGTAAGACCACAGCGAGATCCCAAGAGGGGATGAGATGCAGCCTGGGAGGGTTCAACTTCCGGACGCCTCTAAGAAATCTGATCAACAAATCGTGCCTCCCCACCAATCTGCCTTCCACAAAGTCATGATTGGCTGATACAGCCACCACATGGACCTCGAGTGTTGCAGCAGAGAGATGCCTATCCAGGCCTCCTTGGAGGAAGGAAAGCACAGATTCAATGCCACATCTTAGTGGGTCCTTCCCCTGGGAAGAACACCAGTTCACAAAAATGCGCCATTTTACGTCATACAGCCACTTAGTGGAGGGGGCTCTGGCCTGTAAAAGGGTGTTTACCACTGAAGGTGGAAGGTCTCTGAAGTCCTCCTGGTTGCGTCCAGGGACTACAGGTGGAGGTTCCAGAGATCTGGGTGCGGGTGCCAGATTGTGCCCTTCCCCTGAGAGAGGAGGTCCTTCCCCTGAGAGAGGAGGTCCTTCCCCTGAGAGAGGAGGTCCTTCCCCTGAGAGAGGAGGTCCTTCCCCTGAGAGAGGAAGTTCTTCCCCTGAGAGAGGAAGTCCTTCCTCAGAGGAATGCGCCAGCGAGGGATTGATGATAGGAGCACAAGGTCCGAGAACCAGGTTTTGTTGGGCCAAAACGGAGCCACCAACAGAACCTGTTCGCTGTCCTCCCTGACTTTGCACAGGGTCTGTGCAATGAGGCTAACGGGGGGAAATGCATACTTGTGAAGGTCCTTTGGCCAACTGTGTGCCAGTGCATCTATACCAAGGGGGGCCTTGGTTAGACCGTATCACAACTGGCAAGGAGTGGATTCTGGTGAGGCAAAGAGATCTACTTGTGCCTGGCCAAACTGACTCCAAATCAGCTGGATCGTCTGAGGGTGGAGCCTCCACTCGCTTCTGAGTGAAATCTGTCATGATAGAGAATTGGCCACACAGTTGAGATCGCCCGGAATGTGAGTAGCATGCAGAGAATTGAGAATTGGAGTGCTGGCTCCAAAGTAAGAGATGGCAGGCCAGTTGTGACATGCGAAAGGAGTGTACACCGCCCTGGTGGTTGATGCACGTCACAGACGCTGTGTTGTCCGTGCGGATCAACACATGCTTGCCAGGAATCAAGGGTCATAACCTCTTCAGGGTCAAAAGCACTGTCAACAACTCCAGGCAGCTGATATGCGAAAGCACCCGAGGGCTCGTCCAAACCCCCGAGGCTGCATGCCCGTAGCACAAGGCACCCCAGCCTGTTTTGAAAGCATTGTGACAACAATGCATCTGGACAATTGTTCCAAGGGCACCCCTGACCGTAGGAACTAAATGTCTTCCCAAAGGGTTGAAGGTTTTGCAACACAATGGTGTGATGCTCACACGGTATGTGCCTTGGCGTCATGCCCATCTCGAGACTCAGATATGAAGCCAGTGTTGTAGCGGTCTCATGTGCTTCAGGCCCAGCGGCGTGACCGCGGCATAGTCGGTCGCAGAATGCAGCCCCTCCAGGTGGCGGTGTTTTGCAGGCAAAAATGCATCGCGACCACTCTTATACCTCCGTATACCCCCTCGCCGGACCGCCTTTGAGGGGGTGAGGGAGGAGGAGTTGGTATATCGCATTCTGTCCGAGAAGGGGGCCTTCCACGATTTTGTTAACTCCTCATGCCCTTCGGGGAAAAATACTGGGAAAAAAAAGTACTGGGAGTGAGTGTGGCCACGGTTGTTACCCAGAGACCAATCATCCAGCCTAGAAGGCTCGGAGCGAGGTGGGGTAACCCACTCTAACCCGATCTCCTTGGCTGCCCGTTGAAGTGCGGTGGCCATTTCAGCATCCACCAACGGCTGAGACTCAGCGGCCAAAGAGGCAAGTTCAGAAGAGGCAAAACATCACTCATATCTCCCCGCTCTCCTTCAACGTACATCGCTGCAGCCTCATACCCAGAAGTAGAAGGACCGGAGAGGGAAGCAGTTGAAGTAAGCCGCGGCTTCTTAACAAAGAACGCGGCTCTTGAGTGGAGTGTGCTCAAGGGCATGTCCTCACAAGCCTGACAACTGCCCTCAGCGAACGCTGCATCAGCATGTTCATGACCCAAACAGTGATCACGGCGATCGTGCCGATTGTTAGGGGAAAGGTGGAAAACACAACCAGAAGGACACGAACGGAGAGGCATGATGTGTAAACACAATCCGTACCGTGTAGCTCTTTTAGAGAAAATTTGCTCTTTCAGAAGAGAATCTTCTCCTGTTGATCGCAGTCGAAGCACCCATGGGAACTCTCACAAAACTTGATCACTTGATAACAGCTGTTTTAGAAAGGGAGAGAACGGTGCCTGTGCCATAGATCCAACAACGAAGAGGTGAATGATGCTGCTTCTCACACAGAGACGCAGCATTCGGCTCCAAAAACAGAATGAGTGAGCAGATCCCGTGCTGCCCTATTTATACCCGGATGTCCAGGGGTGTGGCCAGCTATGCAAAATCTGCACACCCAATTTCATCGGCCTTTTCTCAATGTTGTCAGAAGTGTTTGGGCTCCCAAGAGCGACCCCTGTTGTACACTCAACACAACATTGGAGTGAACGAATGATAGGGAACTGTAGATCTCCAATACTGAGTAATTGCAGTAAATATCAATAAGAATAAAGATAAGACATAAACCACAAAACAGGCATATAATTATTATTTTTGCTTTCTCTTTTTCTCTTGATACTTTCACACAAACATATCATGCAATATTTTTAATGAAGTGCAGATTCTAATATGAATAACAAAAAGCTTATGTAAAAACAAGCATTAAATATTTATTCAGGTTGTCTCTTACTTTCTCTTAATCGTACATTAAGTTCCCGGTGTCACATAGAAACTGGACACAAACTCCCCAGTTCTGATCTTAGTCAGAGGATTCAGGGTGATTATTTTACCTTGCAAGAATGCCGCTCCATGTTTGCACATAACGAGTGCAATTTTTTTTTTTTTTTTTTTGAATCTCGAAAACTGTAACTTAAGTCAGTGATGGTGAGAAAATTGGAAGGTCTTGGATGTGTCCCATGCTCCATTCATTGGTCCTTCGGTGTGATCTGTCCTGGGCACAGATTTGCGAAAACAACAGACTGCACTTTAATCTACTAGAAATAATGATTTCAGGAGAACCCAGAATGAATCAAGATTAACAATTTATTAATCAGATAAAAATGTATCATGCCAATTGCATAATCAATTAATGAATAATCAATACAATACAATTTATCAAAAATGAGTCTAAGAGAAAAGGATGCATACCTGACTACTATGAAACATAAAATGCATTTCACACTACAGACTGGTCTGGTTACAGAATCGTCCTGAACCCTTTTCCTTAAGAACTCAAACCAAGACAGACAAATGGAACAAGTAGAATTTGCATAGATGTTACTGATGTGCAGAGTTCCCACCTTGTGAGGGAACAGGAGGTGCCCTGGGGGAAGGCAAACCCTCTGCAGTGGGCCAATGATTCCTAAAGTTGCAGATCTTTATTTATGATGAAGATTACTTCTGTGGGAATGAGACCATTGTACCAGTCACACTGAGACATTTCAAACCAAATACCAAATATGAACACGGAACATTTATATTTTTATATTGTATAATAATCCTGAGTGAATGGGTGAAGGGCAGGAAGTGGGGGAGAAGAAACAAATGTGAAGAAACGATGGGGGAAAAGACTTTCCTGCCTTTTCACTCTGTGGGATGTGGAGACTGATGTCTATGTTAAAATACTGTGTTTTTATTGTTCCTATGTGAGGAGATCAAAGTGTTTGTCACTTATGTGAATCATGTACATACGGTGGTCATTCATGCAGAGAGAAATTGCAAGCTCATATACTGTATTGAGACCTTTTCTTGAGCTGATGCAATCTATGTAATGCTTTTAAATTAGGTAACTAGTTACTAAAGTTTTCCAAATCAAGTTTAGTCTGTAAGTCGAACTTTTACCAACCTGTTGTTAAGCTTGTTGGGACCTCATACCTCATACAGACAGCAGTGTCTTTAAATACAGCCTGCTGGACCATATTATACTAGGACTATTCATTTTAAAACTTTTGAAAAATCTGTCATGAACTCCAAACAGGAGAGGTCACTAATTCCCAGTTGATCATAGTATGTACATGCAAATGTAAACATTAAACTTAGCAAAGAAAAAAAACAAAAAAAATTAACTAGGAGCTATAGCTAAGAGTACTCTTTCCAACACAATGTACGGTTCCACAAAGTTTTTTTTTTTCTCGATTAATTTAAAAAGGATAGTTCACGAAAGAAAGAAAGAAAGAAAGAAAAAAAAAGAAAACTTGAGTTAAAGTAAATGACAGAATTTTCATATTTTCATTTCATCTTAAATGAATTCACCCTTCATTTTGAGTCTGACCTTGAATTTGTTTTTCTGATAATCCAGTACACAAAGTCTTCACCAGTACTAACTAAACCTCCAACAACTCCTCCAAATACAGGAAGGTAGTGACTCCAGTCACGAGCACGCTTTGATCTGTTTGGAACATTTGCTTCTGCATCTTTTAAAGCTTTATCCACTTCTGTCTTGTGTTTTTCTTTAACATCTTTTAAAGCTTTTTCTACTTCAGTGTTGTATTTTTCTTCGGCAGCTTTTAAAGCTTTATCCACATCTTTCTTGTGTTTGTTTCCTGCATCTTGTAAAGCTTTGTCCACTTCTTCCTTGTGTTTTGCTTCAGCATTTTTTTAAAGCTTTAGCCACTTCTGCCCTGTGTTTTTCTTCTGCTTTTTTTAAAGCTTCTTCTAAAGCCTTAGCCACTTCTGCCTTGTGTTTTTCTTCAGCTTCTTGTAAAGCTTTAGCCACTTCTGTTTCAAGTTTTACCAGATATTCCTGTTCTGCTTGTTGTCTCGTTTCCTGTTGAATTCTCTCCTTAAGATTTAGTTTGTCTTTCTCATGTTTTTCTTCCAGGTATTTTAAGTTCTGTTGTTGTTCTTTTTTTTTTATTTTCCTCTTCAAATTCTTTCTGTTGCTCCTCCAGTTTTCTCTGCAGCTCTTTTCTTAGATTCTCATCCGTTTCTTTCTTAATATCATCTTCTTTCTTTTTAAACTCCTCTTCACTTTTTTTTAGTTTATTCTGCATCTCTTGTCTTTGCCTCTCATTTTCTCTCTTCAGTTGTTCTCTTTCTGCTTTATATTTGGCTCTTAGCTGCTGCTCTTTTCTCTTAAACTCTTCTTCTTTCTCTTTCATGATTCTCTCTTGTTCCGCTTTGATGTTATTCTCCACCTGCTGGAACATCTCATTGGTGTAGAAACTCCCTCCATTAACTTTCACCATACAGTCAGTTTTATCGAGCAGCTCAGAAACCTGTGTCTGATCTTTAATCTCATTATTGAACACATGGCATCTGTTTCCACACTGATGGATGAGGTTCTGTAAGCTTCTGTTTCCTTTGATATAATCTTCAACTCTTGTTCTTTTCAGCTCATCTCCTCTGGTGAAAAGCACCATGGTGTACATTCTGGATTTATCACCAAATGTCTCCTGGATCATCTTCACTGCATCTTTCTCCTCTTTGGTGAACCTTCCCACTTGAATCACCAGTAGAAACACATGTGGACCAGGTGCTGCCATTGAGACGCACTTCACAATCTCCTTCCTGATCTCATCATTTTCTACTTCAGTATCAAACAGGCCTGGAGTGTCGATCACAGTTATCTGTCTTCTGTTGACCTCGGGTATTTCTTTCTTACACTCTCTGGTCACTGAGCCTGCTGCAGTTGTTGATGTGAAAGCATCTCTTCTCAGTATGGTGTTACCTGTTGCACTCTTCCCAACACCTGTCTTTCCCAGCAGAACAATCCTCACTCCATCATCACCATTATCATCATTAAGGTGTGTTACACCTGCTAACAGCAAAAGCAAAACTGTTATTACAATGATATTAGTCAAAAAGCATTTTTGTGCTATTAGAAAAGTTGTGCCACTGTGCCCCATGGATTTGGAACAAATCAGAGATATGCTTCGCCTCATTATTGAAATTTCTATTATAATAATTGCTGGAACAAACACAACAGTTTCAGTGTCACACATTCTAATCTTCTACTTACTGATTTATGTAAGAAATTGTCATAATGAACTTTTTATTTTAATGTATTAACCTAATAAAATTATTATTATAATTATGAAAATGTAAGATTGACAATTTATACACCGCACACTTTTAAACACACACCTGCTGTTTTCATCACAGATCTTTTCAGTTCCTCTATTTCAGCCTTGTGTTTGTTTTTCTCCAGCTCTATTTGAGCCTGAAAACACATGAAGGTCGAGTAGAAACTTTTCCTGTTCTTTTGTATCATGTTTTCTACATCCTGCAATAGATCTGGAACCTGTGAGCTGTTCTGCAAAACAAACCGTCGACCTTCAAACATCTGGATCTCAGTAGCTGAAGAAGGAACTGCATTGATATGACTCATCATGTTCTTCTCTTGGATTATAAGCATCATGATGTGTTTGTTGATTCTTGAGCTGAATATCCTCTGAATCTCTTCCATTTCTGCTTTGTCTTTATCAGTCAGTGGAGCATCAGGTATAATGAAGAGGAAAACATGAACTCCAGGATCACAGAGAGACACAGACCAAAAAGTGTGATGCATCACTTGCTCCTCTGAAAACCCAGTATTGAACAGAGCTGGAAGTTCCACAAGATTGATCAGATGTGGATAACACTTCATGTTTGTGTTCTCTTTTATAAGTCTGGATATGGAGATCTTCAGTAATGCATCACGTCCACACAGCACCAAGTTCAGCTTTCTAGTAGTCTTTATGGATCCTTAAACAACAACGACAAAATCTGTTATGAGAACATATTTAGATAAAATCCAAAATGTTTAACTCGTAGTACAGCCTACATTTCTTAGTTAAAAATAAAGAAACTCAAAATGTATTTGTGTGACTTGGTGTTGTAAGATCTTGCAGTGAATCAGACAGGGATTAAAAATGAGTTCCAGTGCACCCCATAAATAAAATCAAGCCTTTGGAAAAAAAATCAAAGAAAAAATGAAAAAATCTGATGAACCGTCCCTTTAACTATTGCATGAGGTAATCTTAACTAACGGACTTTATTGTAATGTGTTACCCATTTACATATTAGATAGGGACAGTGTACAAGTACACCAAATAAATTTTAACTTCAGTCTTCAGTCCTTGTTTAGTGAGGCAAATTATCTGTTTAGTGAGAGTTTGTTAAAAAATTTTTTTAACAATTTATTTGTTTTATTTTTTTTTCAGAAATGCAAAGAAAGATATTGCCATTTAATCTTCATTCGATTGGCTTTGTTGAGTTATTTAAGAAAATAAATAAGAGCATTAGTACAAAGGAAAATGTTTATTAATTTTTTAAAAGCAATGAATTATCTTAAAAATTTCACGTGGAAATCAGTTTCCGTGATTTTTATTATTTATTTATTTATTTATTTAATTTAGGTGGTTATTTACTCCCAGGTGGTGCAACTTACCCCTATATGTGCGTGTGTAATACGATCTAGGAAAACCCAACACGTGGTGAAATTTGACCTTTTTATGTTTTGATACCATATGAAAGCTGTGTTCAAGCCCTTTCCAAAGCTTGAACGTAACCAAAGTTATGGCTGTCTTAATTTGGCTGATAGCGATGATTTTCAAGAATGGAATTTTGCGAAAAACGGGTTTAAAGTGAGACGGCTTTCACTTGAAGGGTTTACCAAGAGCTGTCTGTCAAGTCAGGAGTGCTATACTGCATCGTTACACAAACAGACTAACGTTTGTTTTCCGTTGTTTATTATGGCCATAGTCTTCGAACATTTGATCACCCCTTTTATGTGTAGATAGCACAAATAATGCAGCCTACGTTGTAGTAAAAGCGAGCACAGCTGCATTATTTGATCGCGCACTGTGCATAAAACAGACTGTCATCGGACGACTCCTCTTTAGTAACTTCATCATCCGATCCTTCATCTCTGTTTGTGAAATAGTCCATTATAACATCATTTAGGGCACTGACATCACCATGATTGAGCAGACTGAGACGAGTAAGATCGGTTAAGTGAGCAGCTGCAGTACTTTAGACTGCGTTGTTGTGCTCCGCCATCTCACGATATTAAAATAAATAAATAAATAAAAACCTTTGCTTGCCGTAGTTTACACAGGACTGGCGGAGAATGTGAATTGATACACCTTTATTAAATATGTTGGTTTATTTTGATAGGTAAACTGTTTTTGTGGTGTTAAGGGGAAGCACCTCAGCAGCGCGTTCTTAACATAAGAGAAAGACAGTCATTTCTGCTTGCTGCAATTAATCGCTATTTTTCTGCACTAAACGAGAATATATATACTGAAAGCTCCTGTATTTGCGTTTGTGTGTGCGTGTGCGCGTCAAGTCTTTATAGTAAAGTCTTTTAGTATTTACAATGTGATGTGTATATAGGTCCTACATTACATCTTTCCCAAAACCTACTTTATTTTTGCAGCCTCTACTACCCAATGACATCACCCGCAAATCATTTAACATTATCGGTGAAGATCCAGATCAAAGTTCAAATATAGATTATTAGCTTAAATATGTAAGATAAAAAAAAAAAATCAACATAAAAAGTGTGAGACCACAATCAGCTACATTAGCAGGCAAAACAATTATATCTCATAGTAAGATCTACTCTGTTAAGCTCCTAGAGATCTTGTTAGTAATGTGAATATAATGATTAGATAAGGACAATTTTTTTGTTGCTGCATTGAGAAAATATTCACTCACCCTCAGACTGAAGCTTCTGCTTTAACCCATCAATTTCATACTCCATTCTCTTAACCTTCTCTTCATATTTATCCTCTGTTTCATATCTGGCTCTGTTCTCTTGAGCTTTCACATACATCTGAAGTGAATATGGTTCAGTCTTCATGTTCTCTATATAATCCAGTAGATCTGGGATCTGTCTTGAGTTTTCAGGTTTATTTAACCTCATCAGTCTGTACTGACCTCCACAGAGACTGATTAACCTCTGACATTCTGGATTGGATTTGACAAAATCTGTCACTGGTGCATCATCAGGGAGATCAGTGGTGAAGAGCAGTACACTGTAAAAAATAAAAAGTTGAGTCAACTTAAAAATTTAAGGTAATTTGCTGCAAAGCAATTTTGAGTTTATTCAACTTTAAAGAAGGGAAGTTGTGCCAACTCATATATAAAAGTTCAGTGAACTTCAGTGAAGTTGAGTGAACTACCAGTCAGAGTTGGCACAACTTAGTTCTTGAAGTTCAGCAAACTCAAAAAAGCTTTGCAGCAGATTACCTTAAATTTTTAAGTTGACTCAACTTAAAATATTAAGGTAACCAGCTGCAAAGCTTTTTTGAGTTTACTGAACTTCAAGAACTAAGTTGTGCCAGTAATTTTTTGCTTGAAGTTCAGTAACCTCAAAAAAAGCTTTGCAGCCGGTTGCTTTAGTATTTTAAGCCAACTCAACTGTATTTTTTACTATTTAAATGTATAACTTTAAATCTTACATCCAGACTCTAAGCCACATTGCATGCTCCTCCACATCCTTTAAGAATACAAATGCATGCAATATGAACAATACTGTAAATATAACACAAACAAGATTTTGTCATCATTACAGAAAGTATTTATTGGCATTCTGCAAAATGAACACAATTTAGCTTTTCTCCACTCAAACTATGATGTAACTAGGATGTGACTATTTACAATAAAACACTCTTAAACAAAAAACACACACTTAAAAATTATTTTTTTAAGTGCCAGAAAAATGTAACATTAAAAATATTAAAATTCTGCAGCCTTAAGTA
The DNA here is from genome assembly GCA_036247105.1 of Cirrhinus mrigala. Classification (NCBI taxonomy): domain Eukaryota; kingdom Metazoa; phylum Chordata; class Actinopteri; order Cypriniformes; family Cyprinidae; genus Cirrhinus; species Cirrhinus mrigala. The sequence continues at coordinate 637,930 of JAMKFB010000303.1, forward strand.
AAGTCTTAAATCAAAAGTCACAAAAAAACTTTTATATAAAGGAAGCTAAACTTTACCGTCATTTTAAACGTTCATCTTGCTCCATCTATTATTTTGTCGCATCCATAATGCAACAAACACACTGGATCAAAAAGTAAAATATTTCAACTATTAACACAACACTTAAAGGAATAATTCAACTAAAATGATTCTGAAAATGTATGATTTACTCACTCCCATGTTGTTCTAAACAGTTGTTCACACTCAACACAAATTAAAATATTTTAATGAAATTTGAGAGACTTCTATCCCTGTATTGAAAGGCTGTTCACCCAAAACTTCAAAGCGTTCATAAAGAGATCATAAATAATTAAATAAATATATAAGTTAATATGAATTGAGCAGTTTAAGTCTCTTGACTAGTTTTACTTATTAATATTATTTACATATATTATCTATTAACATTTTTGTTTTTCCTATAATGTATTTTAGCCTGTATTAGGGTTTTACACACTCACACAAAAACTAAACAAAACAGCATGTAGTTTCAGTTAGGTACTTTTATTTTTTTAAATGACATGAACTTGAAGCAAAAATGAAAATGCTCTAAAAACAGTTATTGGCTAAATACAAATAATAAATGACAGTTGACAATGAACATGAAAAAATACATCAGAAAGTAAAAATAGAAATAGAAAATAAATGACAAAAGTTCCAGTGAAATAATGTATCTTCAGGACCC
>JAMKFB010000303.1:641150-736150 GCA_036247105.1 Cirrhinus mrigala
TAGTAAGTTATATCGCCTAGCACAACCAAATACAACACATAATTAACCTTTATCTGGTTAATTATATACTCGTTTAATCGACATAAACATTTGAACTGTACGTTACCTATAAAAATATATCTGTATACATACCTTGCAAATGCTAACGTTAGCTGATCGTGCTTGGAAAAACAAAGCTGGCTAACTAGTTAGCCACCAGACTTCATTCAACAATGTTTATTCTTTCTTTTAAGAACATTTACAAACCTAACTGTGTAGTTTATTTGGCTTACTTTCTATATTAAATCTGTGTAGAAAGAACTTACCTTAAAAGAAGACATCCACTCCCTTTGCCATCGTTGTTTATGTTTGAAGCAGTAAACTCCGTGTATAGTTCAGCGACGGCACTTTGCGCATGCGCAATAATGTCAAGTTGACCGCTCAAATGAAGAAATAAAAATACTGAGTTTGCTCAACTTTCTTATTTGTGTTCATTGAGAAAAATATAGTAAACATTGAGTTAACTTGTTTTTATGTGTAAACTCAACATTTTGCTTAACAATGTGTCCACTTGACTTACATTTTTTAACTGAGTGAACAATTTGCAAGTTGGAGTTTTTACAGTGTATGAAATGCTCCCTGGAGTCAAAAATCTTTTGGATCTTCCATATTTCTGCTTTGTCGTCATTAGTAAGTCGACTAACATTAATAATGAGGAGGAAAACATGAACTCCAGGGTGACAGAGAGACATACAGCAGAGAGTCTGATGCATCACTTCCTCTTCTGAGAGGTGAGTGTTGAACAGAGCTGGAAGCTCCAGCAGATTGATCAGACGATCATGAAGCTCCACATCTCTCCACACACGCACAGGTCTGGACTCTTGTTGAACTGATATAATTGCATTGTCACCCAGTAATAGTTTTGAAACGGAAGTTTTGAGAGTTGCATCACAGCCGCACAGTACTAAGACCAGCTTTTGTTTTTTAGACCTTGAAGTTACATTTGACACTGAAAAACAAAAGGAGACAAAAGACACATTTTTCATTAATGATTTTACCATGCATTTATTTTTAATTTTTTGTCCTGCAATATAGGCAAACTACAGTGGCTTAAGGTTATATCAAATCTAAATTAGCCAAATTTAAAATGGTTTGAAATGACATGTGGGTCAGTAAATTTTAATTTTAATTTTTGTGTGATTTATCTCTTTAGACTGTTTAAGCTCAGCCCCTCAGTTCTGCCCTGTTGCTGCTGCTGGTTCTGCAGCTGAATATTGTTGCATATTCGGCCTGTGTTGCAAACATGTCTGATTTTTAAAGGTGTACCTAGTAAATTAATTTGATTTATAAAAATATTCATGATAATGCTTGAAAACCACTGTAAAAGACATACCATAAGGTTTCCAATAACCATGTTTTCCAAATTGTTTGTACTTGTCGTCTTCATCCACTGATGAGGCCTGCTTTGTGTCCTTAAAACCACTGCGAGTGATTATTTCATCCACTGTTTGAAGTATTTGATGGTGTTGTGTGTTTTGAATCTGAAGATGTCCTCCTCCACATTCTGTAGATATTTCTTGAATAAATTCATTTTCTTTTACAGATTTTGGTTTTGTGGTGTGTTTCTCATCATCAGTAGTCAGAATCATTGTGTGCTTTATTGCATGTTCTCTAAAGCAGTTCAACACAGCAGGCAATATATCTCTATGCTTCTGATTGAAATCCTTGTGCTGCAGCACCAGTATGATCACATGAGCTTCTGGATGAGAAAACACTGACACTTTCTTTATCAGTGTTTGTAGGTTGTGTTCTGGGTTGAGCAGGTTAGTTGTGTTGATGACTGTGATGTTTCTTCTCTCCACTCTTTCACTGAACGTCTCCACATCAGGTTGTGGTGTTTTCTTTGCAAACACTTGTTTGTTTAAGATGCAGTTTCCCACTCTGTTGTTTGCTGGTGCATTCTTCCCCACCAGGACAATCCTCAGATCACTCACTGAAACACACACACAATGTTTTTAAATGCCAGTTGTACAATCAATACTGTATAATATTGAAAAATACTATTTGTCAAATTTCTCCAGCTTAAAGTACAACTATACTTGACTTACTCATGGGATGATCACCAAGTGGACTTTGGCCTTTCTTGCTGTCAACAACAACAAAAATATTAAGTAAATGGATATTGAGTAAATATGTTTGTGATCCAGATACACCCCCAGAAGTAGTCTATATATAATCTTTGCAAATCGTCTTTCCTAATAATTTGCCAGTGTGTTAGCCAGTTCCATGATGAATGCTGCTAAGTATATAGTGTCACAGAACAGCTGTAATTTCTCTCTTGATCCTCGTCTGTGTAATTTGTTACCACATGTTCATTATGAGCAATGCAGTAAGGTGATGTTATTATAAACTGTGTACGCAAGGGTTTTAATTTCATCTAACAGTAGGGGGGGGACAATAAACAAAATTTCTCAAGAAAAATTTCTGAAGGGGACAATAGTAATACAGTCAAAAATGTACTTGTAAGGATAGTATTTTTGTACACAGCTTGTGTACATAGCATGGAGACAGTATTTAAATATATAAGTTTGGTTCATAGGTTCAGCCAGAGGCGTTGTTAGGGCTAATCATTCGGGGCTCGAGCCCCCGAAAGATTTTTCTTTAGCCCCGAATGTTTTTGTATTTCCGGGGAATTCACAGAATTTGTCAAAGTTTTAATGAATTAATCAAAAGCCGGTCATTACACTTAAATCAAATCGCGATTATGGACTAGTATCTGTAAATATTACGCCGCAAAATACCATTTAAATGTGAATCCTGCATGTTCTGCGTGTCTCTTATGAATGAATGGTGCAGACGCAGACGCGGTTTCCTTTACTGCACACAAGTGCGCGTAAGCGCTTCGCGGTGATATCGGCTAAATAGATAAATGAATATTTTATGCCTTTATTTCATAACCAGATAAATTTAAATGCACAACACAGAATTTCATATGGCTGTTGTAGAAATAAATAAAAGTTGTTTTTTGCATTTAAATAAATAGAAAAACAAAAACAAATTTGGTAAAAATAAAATATAAGGTGAGGAAAAAGATAAAAATTTCATAGGGCCCAAAACATTTAAAACACTTAAATTTTGATAAATTGACAAGTTTCATTTTTTTTTTATTAATTAGGCATGTTTTTTTATTAATAAAATTAAATTTACCCATTAAAAAGGAGTCCAGAAAAAAATGAATTTAGAAAAAAAAATAATAAAATGGAATTTGAAAAAAAAAAAAAAAAAAAAAATGGGGCCCTATTTTTGCATGCAAATATATATTTTTACATGTATTATTTTATTTGTGTAATATATTTTTGTGAAGTTATAATTTTGTGATAATACTTTGATATGTTTGCTATTTGCAGTGATTACGATTTACTATTTTTTCATAGTGTAACTGTTGTTTTGTGCCACTGCTTTGGCAAAGTATCTGTCAAATGAACTAAAATCGAAAGCACAATATGACTTTGCTCCCACGATGAGTTTATGATCTGATGTTTTCAGAGTATCAGAAGAGGGGTGAGTCAGGTCATCAACCTTCTTTCTTTGTTCAATTTGCACACTGAACATGGGTTAATTTATAGCTTTAATTTTTGAACTCTCAAAGTGCACCAGATTAATGAATTTAACTTTAAAATATATCAAATTTTCTCCTCCCTAGAAGGATCCAGGTTCACCCACCTGTGTCTAACAAAATCTTACATAATTATGATGTGAGCTCCCATCCACCATTATTACTAGCCCCTGATGTTTTCAAATCCTAGAAACGCCCCTGGGTTCGGCACGTGATCATGTAATAAATAATGAATTAATTTGTGTCCTCCACATATTTAGGTTTTGTCTGGGACTGAGGACGTCTCTTATTTAGATATTCAACCGCAGCAAACCCATTGATCTGCCATTTAACGTCATATTGAGAAAAAGACATCTGTAGGTCTACAATATTAATCTAATATCAGTTCACACACAGGCTTATCGCCAAGCTAAGGTATTAAACAAGCTAAGTGCGCTCATAGAAAAATACATTGGCTATCATCATTTTTTTGTCATGACTAGTTTATTGATGATTCAGCATCATCTGTATCAAAGAGAAAGAATCGCTTCACCCGATGTTTAAAAAAATAGCCTTGATAGCCTAAGTTACTTACACATAACTACTGAAGAACTTGCACTCTTCCGCTGGACTTGTGTGTGTGTGTGTGTGTAGTGGTAAAGGGGGAAAGCAGGCAGTGGACCAAACCACTGTGAGGCAAGGGAGGTGTAACGCCAAGCCAGCAGAGGGAGCCCTTACCCATGAACTGACTGTTGCTGCTCCCTCTGCTGCCTCGTTGGTTACTTCCTGTTTGGTGGTCATAAAGGGAGGCCATTTCCAAACAGACTTCGTGAAGTATTGTTTTGCTCAGCAGACTCTACCAAGCGTTTTTCCTGTTTTCATTGCCCTGTTTTTGATTATCACGGTTTGGTTTCTTGTCATTGTTTTCCTTTGTTTTTTGCCACAGTTTTGTCTAGTTCATTGCCATAGTTTTTGCCTCGTTTCACAGCCCTGTTCATTTGTCACTTTGGACTGCTCTCTCTGGTTTTTGGACTCTGCCTGTTTATATGGATTACGCTATTGTTTTGCCTTCATAACTTTGTTTGTTTGGAGATTGACCCTGCCTGTCTGACTACGATCTGTATAATAAAGCTCGCACTTGGATTTTACACGCTTCCTACAAGTCCGCTTTACAGAATACTTTGCCTCCCAGAGATCCAGCGGCTTTTTGGAATACAGATCATCATGGACCCTGCATCACACCTCTTCCGCCTACGACAAGGTAACCGATGTGTTGAGGATTATGTTGAGGAATTTTGTGAACTGTGTCATCGGGTGCCGTTTAATGATGTGGCGCTCAAGGACATTTTTAGAGTGGGACTGAATGACCCCATTCGTTCGGGCCTTCCTGGGGGTAAAACCCACTGGTCTTTGGAGCAGTATATAGATTATGCCTTGTTGCTGGCAGGATCATCATTTACTGTGGGGGTTGCGGATAAGGAGCCCTGCAACCCTACAGCACCCAGCACACCAGAAAACTTTCACACCCCAACCTTCATGTCCGGAATTGTTTATATCATGCCAGAGCCCTCTAATGCCGAGCCAAAGTCTGCTAAAGCCATGTCCACCACGCCAGAACCTCCTCACACCACGTCTGCCAAGCCAAAGCCTATTCATGCCATGCCTGTCAAGCCAGAGTCCATTCACGTTATGCCGGCCACTCAAAAGCCTCATTGCACAACATCTGCCACTCCAAGGCCTGCTCACGTCACGTCTCCTGCTCCAGGGCCTGCTCACGCCATGCCTGCCGCTCCAGGGCCTGCTCACGCCATGCCTGCCGCTCCAGGGCCTGCTCACGTCATGGCCGCCCGTCCAGAGTCTGCACCTGTCATGGCCGCCATCCCAGAGCCAGTCCACAAGATGGCCGCCATCCCAGAGCCAGTCCACAAGATGGCCGCCATCCCCAAGTCTGTTCGCAAGATGGCTGCCCCATTCGAGTCCCTGGCCAAGATGGCTGCCACGCCTGAACCACATCAATCCAAAATCATCTCATCCACATCTCACCTCGCCATGTCTGTCGCACACAAAGCTAATCAAGTGATGCCTGATCCTCCGGTGTCAAGTCAAGTCAGGGCTACACTTTCTGTGCCAAGCCAAGATACAGCTGTTCTCCATGAGCCAAGCCAAGATATAGCTGTTGTTCTCCATGAGTCAAGCCAAGATACAGCTGTTGTTCTCCATGAGTCAAGCCAAGATACAGCTGTTCTTCACGAATCAAGCCAAGTCACAGCTGTTCCCCATGAGTCAAGCCAAGTCACAGCTGTAGTCCCTGAGTCAAGTCACGTTACAGCTGGGTTGTCTATGTTAAGCCAAGCCACAGCTGATTTCCATGGGCCAAGCCAAGTTACAGCAGATCTTCATGAGCCAAGTCAAGTTGCTGCTGTTGTCCCTGAGCCAAGCCAAGCCACAGTTGATCTTCATGAGCCAAGCCAAGTTACAACAGATCTTCATGAGCCAAGTCAAGTTGCTGCTGTTATTCCCGAGCCAGGTCAAGCCACAGCTGACCTTCATGAGCCAAGTCTAGCTACAGCTGATCTTCATGAGCCAAGTCAAGCCACAGCTGATCTCCCTGAGCCAAGTCAAGTCACAGCTGGACTGCACAAGCCAGGTCAAGTAACCTCTGTTCTTCACGAGTCGAGTCAAGTCAAGCCACGGCAGGCCTCCCTGAGTCAATCAAGTCACAGCAGACCTCCCTGAGTCGAGTCAAGTCATGGCAGACCTCCCTGAATCAAGTCAAGAAACTGCTGTCCTGCCAGAACCTAACCAGGTCCCCTCTGACCTTCCAAAATCACATCACATCTCAGTTGATCCTCTAGAGCCTCCTCATGTCTCAGCTGATCCCCTAGAGCCTCATCGTGTATCAACTGACCCAAGTCACGCAGAACCCACGCTCCCAAGTCACGCAGAGCCCATGCTCCCAAGCCACGCAGAACCCACATTCCCAAACCACAAGTCCACAGCATCCACACCCTCAAGACCAACAGACATCCCACTATCTACTGTGCTGCCTGTAATGGCTGTTGCCATTTTGAGTGTGTGGGCCACACACTGTGCTCCAGAGGCCTCGTCTATCCACGAGTCTGCTCCAGAGGCCTCATCTGACCACAAGTCTGCTCCTGAGGCTTCATCTGTCCACGAGTTTGCGCCCATGGTCCGTGAACACACCGCTCTGCTATGGATGTCACTAGCTCCACTGTGGATATCTCTGTTCCTGTCTGCTCTGCTTACTCTGTCTGTCTCACCATGGCCCCCTGTTATGCCTGCTCTGCCTGCCTCGCCATGGCTCCCTGCTCTGCCTGCCTCGCCATGGCTCCCTGCTCTGCCTGCCGGCTCTCCCTGCTCCGCCATGGCGGCCGGCTCTCCCTGCTCCGCCATGGCTCCAGGCTCCTCCGAATCAAGCATGGTGGATTTCTGCTCCAGTGTACCACTGCCTGCCACAGTTCCATGGCCCAGGTCCTCCAAGGTTCCATTGTCTGCCACTGCTCCATGACCCAGGCCCTCCAGTGTTTCACGGTCTGCTACTGCTCCACGGCCCAGGTCTTCCAAGGTCACACTGTCTACCATTGCTCCACGGCCCAGGTCCTCCGAGGTTCCACTGCCTGCCACAGCTCCATGGTCCAGGTCCTCCAGTGCTTCACTGTCTGCCACAGCTCCACAGTCCAGGTCCTCCAGTGCTTCACTGTCTGTCCCTGCTCCACGATCCAGGCCCACCTCCTCTACATGGACCAGGCCCTCTGTCCCACCCCCTGTTTTGCCTCTGTTCCCCCACCCTCCTGGACTGTTGTTGTTTGAGCGCCAGGGGTCGCTCCTGGGGGGGGGGATTCTGTAACGCCACGCCAGCAGAGGGAGCCCTTACCCATGAACTGACTGTTGCTGCTCCCTCTGCTGCCTCGTTGGTTACTTCCTGTTTGGTGGTCATAAAGGGAGGCCATTTCCAAACAGACTTCGCGAAGTATTGTTTTGCTCAGCGGACTCTACCAAGCGTTTTTTCCTGTTTTCATTGCCCTGTTTTTGATTATCACGGTTTAGTTTCTTGTCATTGTTTTCCTTTGTTTTTTGCCACAGTTTTGTCTAGTTCATTGCCATAGTTTTTGCCTCGTTGCACAGCCCTGTGCATTTGTCCCTTTGGACTGCTCTCTCTGGTTTTTGGACTCTGCCTGTTTATATGGATTACGCTATTGTTTTGCCTTCATAACTTTGTTTGTTTGGAGATTGACCCTGCCTGTCTGACTACGATCTGTATAATAAAGCTCGCACTTGGATTTTACACGCTTCCTACGAGTCCGCGTTACAGGAGGAGGGACTCAAAACATTTCTGAACTTATTTATTTATTTATTTTTTCGGCATTTATATTGCTTTGCTACTTTGTATTCCCATTGCTGTATTGTACTGTATTGTACTGCATTTTGTGCAGTAGTTTTCTCATAGTATTCTACAGCATTTCTGTGTGTTTGTTTTTCCTCTGTATTTTCTTTTTGTTTTCTTATGGCAGCTGTATTTTTATAGTGTTGTGTGCTGATATTTAAGAGTTTTTGGTAACACTTCAGTATAAGGACCAATTCTCACTAGTAACTAGTTGTTTATTAACATCCATATTACTAGCATATTGGTTGTTTATTACTTACTTTACTTGCTTTACTTACTAACCTTATTAACTATTAATAAGCAGTAATTAGGAGTTATTGAGGGCAAAGTCATAGTTAATATTAAGTTAATAGTGAGAACTGGACCTTAAAATAAAGTGTGACCGAGTTTTGTTTTGCTTACATGCAAATGGACCTATTTCTTGTACATTTTTGTGAGAACAAATGAATCAAGGGTAGTGTCAGTTCTGGAAGGTCACGTTAGTCAGCTCGCATCAGCTGACTCTTGTCTTGTCCACGTCTACCTATAGAGATGCGACACCCATCACAGGACTCATATATAAGGTCCTTCAGTATTATCACCAGCTTTCGTGTTGCTCAGTAGCTAATTACCCACTGTTAATTACCCCAACTCCTCCTCTTGTCAGTCAGGATTCAGCTTTCCGATTCTCCTTGAATCAGAATAATTTCTAAAATGTTGCATTAAATTATTGAATCATAATGATATCTGCAATACATTTATGATTCCAAGTTATTTCTATTTTGACTTACTTGTGTATAAAATGTCGGACTCTGACAAACTGCCTGCATGGGGGGTAAACGTCCCTGTTTGAGGCTGTGAGTAATTATGTCAAAGCAAATGAGGGGTCAAATTCATGATTGCGTCATGCTAATGCTCGGGAGTATCCTCTTGAATGAGATGTGAGCACGTTAACGGAGCGGGATTTTTACAAATGCATGCAAATGCATAAATTAAGACAAACAACTGAAAAGAATGGAGGACCCTGCGCGTCGAAAAAAGACGCTGAAGGGGTACCCTGGGCGTCAAAACACGACGCCAAGGGGTCCTGACCAATCGTCAATATGTGACGACTTGGGAGTGAGAACGTGTTGCACACACACATTTTTGCTACCTTGACACTGCAGCCTGTTCATTATCAAAATAAAATACATTTAAAAAAAAAAAAAAAAAAATCATATAAAAGTTACAATGTTTAATTTAAATAGTCCGTTGTTGCATTCAGCGTGACCAGCGCCTCAATGTGCTGTTACAGTCTTTGTGAAGGATGTTGTGGATAATTTGGTGTGGAGAGAAGGGAATAAAATAAAAACCTAGCTGTGTTTATAATGTTTGTAAACATTTTGATTTAGGCTACCGGTATTTTAGCCTACATCAGCTATTTCTGAATGTGATAATTAAATGAGACGTATGTTTTTCAAAACGATTTTTTTTTTTTTTTTTACAAGTAGCGTGTTTTAACTATAGTGCAAGCATTTGTAATATATTGAAAAAAAAAAAAAAAATACTTTAATGTCTTTTAAAGCATTGAAAGGTTTTTCTTTTGTTTAAAAATTTGGCCAAACTCTAGAAAAGATGATGCACAAAGCCGACTGAAGTGGGTGCGCCACGTACCTGCATATACCCTGCACTGCACCATCGTGCGTGTTCAATAGGTGCGTCTCTTCTTCAGTAAAAGAAAACAATACAAATCATATGCTTAAAACTCCACCTAGTTAATCTTATGAAGCTTAAAGTAGGAATTCACATGAGACAGCTTGGTACCGTCCGCTTGCAGTACTAGCGTTAACTTTGCGTCACGCATGTTTTTTTCCCCACCTTATTTCCCGCTCACACTTTTCTCATCCAAATTTTACAAGTTGCAAGTTACAAAACACACGCAAAGTGCTGACTGACACTGATCACTGGTGGGTGCGGTGTTCTCCGATCGATTCGGGTATTACACACAAATGTTAAACAGACCCGGGACCCGAGGTAATAGATTTGGTGCCGACCCGGACCCGGCTGACCATTAAAAATATAGACCCGAACCCGTACGGGTCCCGGGTCCTCTGTGAAGACCTCTACTTAGAAGTAGTGTTTATGACAAGTGAAATGTGAGAAAAATTGATTTTCCCCGGTTGTTAGTTTAGAACATTAATCCCGCTCTACTGCACTACCTTTGCGCTCACGTCTCGCGTTTTTTTGCAGTGTCCTGCAACGGGGCCCCCCAAAAGGTCGGGGCCCCCACGCACCGCGGGGGCTGCAGGGGTGTCCCGTACGCCACTGGACCCATTGCCTGCTCCCTGTAAACTGTTACTGTCCTAAGGACTGTTCCACAGGTGCATGTGCAATAATTATGGTTTATTGAACAGACATTGTTTAAACACTTTCTAATAAAGATCTGTAAAGATTATTAGGATTTTACAAAATTATCTTTAAATTCAGCATTGCAAAACAATTTCAAACCATGGCAGTAGCCACGAAAAAAGTCTTCTTTTTGTTCTCTGCTCAGTTGTCTTCTAATCTGTCTTTCTAATAAACCTGTAATTGCATATGGATTTTGTAGCTTCGTGCTTGTATTCCATATTTGTAGTTGGATAAAAGCTTATGATAAATTAATAAATGTAAATCCTTTAGTTTTTATATGGTCTGTTGTTTTTTTTTTTTTTTCCCCTTTTGTTTTTTACTTATTTAGTATTTGATTGTATTTTCTTCATATTAGTGCATAGCTACTATTTACTCAGTTTTTTTTTTTTTTTTTTCCTCCCCTTCCGGTGAATTTGAGCTGTAGACATAAGTTATTGTAACTGATCAATGGTAAATGTTGCTTTAATATAGGAGTTGGAACAGGAACCATTGTATAGTAACAGGATGTCCTGTTTACTCAGTCAATAGACTCAAAGAGTCAAATAATTTTACTCCATGTAATTTCAAAACAGTTTCATACATCTTGTAATGATCATGTCAAGAAAATCACACTCAGTATTGTAAGTCAAGAGTGTCGTTGTAACGTGGGGTTTGGGTTTTGTTCACGTTCATGTTTTCATGTCTTTTATTTTGAAGTTTTGCCATGTTCCTTGTTTGTGTCTTGCTTCCCTTGCCCTCTTGTATTCCTGCCATTGGTTCCTCTGTTCTATGTCTCATGTTCTGATTGGTTGTTCTAGTTATGTGTCGATGTGCTCATTGGTTGGTTTGTGTCATGTGACCCCCTTTGTTTGGTATAAGTAGCCCTCATGTTCCCATTGTTCCTGGTCATGTATTGAAGTGTAAACCTGCTGTTAGTGAGTCTGTGTTCTAAAGTCTGTTCAAGCCAACTCTGTTCAAGTCAAGTCTGTTCAGGTCTGTTTCATGCCATGACAAGTTTGTTCATGTTAAGTCAAGTCTTTGTTGGATTATTGTTTGTTTGGATTTCACGTTTGCTACAATAAAACTGCACTTGGGTTCATCACAACTCGCCTCTCAGTTGGACTCCCGTTACAGTGATGTTACAATAATAATAATAATGATAATAATAATAATAATAATAATAATAATAATAATAATAATAATAATAATAATAATAATTATTATTATTATTATTATTATTATTATTATTATTATTATTATTATTATTATTTATGTTTTTTTTTTTTACAATCTTCAGTGGCTTTTAAATAAATTAAAAATAATACTTGTAATCTATTTGATTTGTGTAATTTTATGCGTTTTCTTCAGTTAGGAGATTTGAAACATCATCCAGCATCTGCATACTGAAGAAGCCAGAAAGACATTCAGTAAAATAATATAAATATTCTATTAAAAATATCAGCTTAATAAAATGTAATTGTTCTCAGACTTGGACAACAGACAGCTCTCTGTGTGAAATTGATGTTTTTGATCTTGTATCACCACTCAAACACTTTACATGTGAACACAGTTGTATCTGTCTGTTGACTTACTGTTATATAGTGAGTTAATGGAAAAAAAACTGGTGGTTCAGTGGCCTATTGCACATCTAAATTTCTACACTACATTACATCAAGTGTGCACTTCCTCTTTTTCTCCTTCATGACCATATAATATTTGATTATATTGATAATGGCAGTAGTTGTTTCTGAGGGTCTGCAGCTGAAAAATGAATTTTGCTTTAATTGTTGGTTAACTGTCTTAGGTAATAACTTATCTTAGGTGAGTCTTGACTTTCACTTATGAAGGGGAGTGTGAGAAATGGTTAATTTAATTCCACACTGCATTGCAAGAGAAGATACCAGTTGTGGGAGGCTGTGTGGTCTGACAGATTGAGACTTCAGAAGGTTTCTAAACACTGTGCTGTCATTTCACAATTGAGATGAAGTGTGTAGTTTGCTGCTGGTGTTTTTCAGTGAATCTTCACACACTCCTCAGCTCTGATGAATCATGTCTGCTGGAGAAATGAACACCAAATTCACCTTGAGAACCAGGGCCAGTATTCACAAAATATCTTGGAGGAGTCCACTTCCTGAACAACAATTTACAAATAATGTACTCACGCCATTGTCATCCAAGATGTTCATGTCTTTCTGTTTCATGTCTTTCTGTCAGTCGTAAAGAAGTTATGGTTTTTGAGGAAAACATTTTAGGATTTTTTTCCATATAATGGACTTCACTGGTGCCCTGATTTTGAACTTCCAAAATGTAGTTTAAATGCAGCTTCAAAGGGCTCTAGCCGAGGAAGAAGGGTCTTATCTTGCGAAACGATCATTCTTATTTTTTTTTTTTTTGGAAAATAAAATTTGTTTACTTTTTAAGCACAAAAGCTGGTGTATCACAGGCTCTGGGATCACGATGAAAGGTCACGTGGAGCATGTACTGCTTGCACAAACGCTGATCACACGACAAACAAGACAAAACTATAATGCTATAAGAAACAGAAAAGATTAATTCATTGTTTACCTGGGTCTTGATTAGCTTACCTCACCTCTTATCTGACAAGTTTTCGGGTGTTGGTTGTTCGTTCATCAAGTGACAGCCCAATAAGCTTAACCAATGCAGTGTGAGCTGGAAAAAGAATTGATTCATCTCTCGAGTTTTTGGGTTTGAGTCATTCGTTCATCACGTGACAGCCCCATAAGATGAACAAACGACTCGAAAAACCCGAAGACTCGAAACAGGTGAACTAATTCCAGTACAGAACCTAATAGGATGTTGCGCATGCGGGACTGAACGAATCACTCCCCGAGACGACTCGTTCTTCCCAAGTCACATTAAAGATTCCTTCAAAATGAAACAATCGTTCAAGAACGACCCATCACTAATTCATAGCGTCGTGGACGCGCATCCCAGAGCCTGTGCTACATCAGCTTTTGTGCTGAAAAAGTATACAAATTTTTATTTTCCGGAAAAAAATAACTTTTAAAAATAACTCTTTCGCTAGATAAGACCCTTCTTTCTCGGCTGGGATCATTTAGAGCCCTTTGAAGCTGCATTTAAACTACATTTTGGAAGTTCAAAATCAGGGCACCATACCAGTCCATTATACGGAGAAAAATCCTAAAATGTTTTCCTCAAAAAGCATAACTTCTTTACGACTGTAGACAAAAAGAAATGAACATCTTGGATGACAAGCGGGCGAGTAAATTATTTGTAAATTGTTGTTCTGGAAGTGGACTTCTCCTTTAAGGCTAAAAGTAGCTCATAACTTGCTGGTTGAGGAGAAACTTTAAAAAAATAATGGGCATGTCTCTAATGAATTTAGAACTCCTAAATTTTTACTCTAAGAGTATTTTAGAAAGTGTTTTAGGGCTAAAACTAGCTCCTAAATCTGTGAAATGTTAGGAGTCGTGAAGAGGACTCTTAAGTCCCTAAGACTAAGGCCCAATTCTATTTTCTACCCCTTTGCCTACCCCTCACCCCTTGCAATGAAGTGGAAAGGGGAAGGGTTGAAAAATTTTCCCCTAAGAAATGGGACACCACTACTACACTGTCATACGTCATCATATGTTGTCGCTAGTTCCTAACGTTACGTCAGAGGACATGCGCCGTCCCTATACAGAATATAAGTTACAAAAATGTTGTCATGTTACAAAAAGTACAAATAGTGTAAGCATCGTTCATTTACAAGTACACATATGGCCGTAAACAAAACAAAACAATGCGTTACCACATGCGTGGTTAAAGCAAATCGCCTTGTCACTAGACTTTCATATTTGTTTCTAACATGCAGTCAAGTCACCGGGTATATCACATAAAAAAAATATATTTTCTAATATCGTGCAGTCAGTGCTATTCACTAGCAAACTTTAGCGATTTTTTTGCAAACGTTTCTTTACAGAACATCACCGTAAACACAAACACAAGATTGAAGGTAATATACATATAATGAAAAATTGTCATAAAGTCCTTATTAATGGCAAAAATTATTTACATTTATGGGTCTGCTTGCTCGAGTGAGTAGCCATGTTGGAAATTTCTCTTAGCCCTTCGTTTGAGGTGAGGTCCCGAAAAATCTTCGTTTGGAGGGCTATCTAGCCCTTCCCCTTCCCCCTACCCCTCCAACCAAAAGAGAACTGCGACTCCCCTACCCCTACACGTGAACGCGCCAAACGGAGGGGTAAGGAAAAGTGTAGGGGGAAGGGGTAGAATTGGGATTGGGCCTTAATCACAAACTATCCTAAATTGGCTGTTGCCCGCAATCTCCCTTGGAACGTAAACATAATAATGAGCTTTTAAAAAGGTATTGCCTTAATTGTGGAGGTATTATGACTGTTGTAGAACTTATCAGGGACAATTTTCCTTTGATTATATAAAAGGTGACCGATTACTAGTAGAGACCAACAGGCACCATTAAAGTTACCATTAAAACCAGTACCATTCCCATTATAATCAGTAAAACCATTAGTGTGTCTGTTTTTTTTTTTCCATCCCCCAGCAAAACTAAAATGGCGAGCTTGAACTAAACTTAAACTTCCTCCCCCATCAGCCAATCACAGTGTTCATAGTTAGTAGGCATGTTGAAGTCACCCATAGCAATGAGGTCAACCCCACCCTTACTCTGAGTTTAAGACTTCTCTCTCTTTTCCTTAGTAAAAGTTTTGTCTTTGTAGATAGGTTTTAAGAGAGAACTCTTAGCTAAAAACTTTTACTGCTATTTAGGAAAACTCGTAGTGGTAAGATAACATGTTTTGTGAATACAGGCCCTGAACCTAATCTGCCGTAAGACATAATTTACTAAACAACACATCAGAAACTACATAACACTGCAAATTAAAAAAAAAAAAAAGTTCAAGATAAATGGCAGGTGTGTTGTTTAAATGTATTAAAATGTTCAGATATACTTGGTAGATTTTCAAATGGTTCTTGTAAATAGACATCTTAAGAATTTTCACAAGATTGTATTGTATAATAATCTGTATTGTATAAAAGCATATACAGTACAAACAAACCTGTGGTAATGAATCAAAAGAAACTTTCAGGTTCAGCCAAAAATATTCCCTTTTTTTTTTTTTTTTTTAAATATTAAAAGAATGCAACCCTTTTGTTTGGGCCTTTTGGTTTTTATATTACTGAGCTACAAGAAAAGGGTTTTAATACAGCAGATGTTATTTTGCTCATGTCTAAACTTAGCCATAACTGATAAGAGTGTGTGTCCGTCAGTAGTCAACATTAAAACGTATTTATCACCCTCACTTTTCTTTGGCCATGAAAAGAGCAAAAATAAACACACAAAGCATGAAGCCAGCTCATTTCCACGTACAATAGTGTAGATTTATTACAGTAAAACACACAAACACACACACACTATATATAATTAATTCATTTTAATTATAAGAATAAAATACAATAAAAGTTTGATAAGATTTATCATTTTAAAATACTGTATGTAATTAAAATTTAACATTACAACACAACATACTACTACCTGTCTTAATATTTGTTGATTTGTTGATGCTGATATTCCATAACTGAAATTGTGTATATATATATATATATATATATATATATATATATATATACATATATATATAATCACTGACCGGCAGTGATGATGAATATTTTGTTGGTTTGATGAAAGGAACAGGTGCTTCCTTAAAAAAAAAAGAAAAAAAAAAAGGATAAAAAACACTATATAATAATATAACACACATATAGTACTGTTAAACATCAGATTTGTGCAACATCTCTACACAGTTTCTATGGGTCAGTACCTCACTTCATCTTGTTCTGAGACATCAAAATGAAATGCCCTGCATCATTAGACACTGATGAAAAAAACAAACAAACAAAAACAAAGATCTGATTGTGGATGAAAATTTGATTTTACACATTCAGACAGCACAGTATTAATGAAGAAATCCCATGTATTTTATATTAAATTTCATATACACTTACAATTGGGTTTGCCACTATTAATGCTGCTCCGTCTAACTATCCGGGTCTTTTTAACTTTTTTTTCATGTTGTCCTTCTCCTGCAGCTTGTGATGATCCAGATATATTCCTGCCATGCATTAATTTCATGGATGTTTTTTTTTTTTTTTTTGCATATATCTGAAAAAAAAAAAATTGTGTAATACATATTTAACATTCAGACTATACTACCTAATACTGCACTCTAACATCACTGTTCAAAATGAATTAATAAGAAATATTTTTTACAAAGTGTCACCTTGAGCTGAAAAGAAGGAATCTTCACTGCTTGTTCTTGAAAGATTTCGTATAGTTTGGGAGCAGTGATTTTATAACTTTAGAAGCAACACCCATGACACGTGTCAACTCGTAGTCCACACCTCTTCTGGCCTTGTAGTTTTCCACAAAGTGTGAAGAACTTGATTTGCCACGTCAGGTGTGTTTAATTCTGCATCCCCTGTAGCAACCCTGTAGTAAGGGTTGGAGCAAAACGCTGTAGTCTGACTCTCCAAGACTGATGCTGCCCACCCCTGGTGTATGATGTCTGCATTTCTAACCACTCAGAAGGTCACTACTCAATTCCTCTAGTTCTTTGCCATTTTAAAACTGTAGTGTATGTATGCTGTGCAGTATTCACTAAGTACTGTATGCTACAGTTCTGAGATTTGAGACATACTGGAATACAGCAGATTTTTTGTCAAAATTATTGAATTATGGAAAGTCTAAAAACATTTCTACATCTTGCAAGTTGCCAGTATGTTGTACTGCTTCAAACTACAGATTTGAACAAATCACAGCTATTATCAAGTCAAGTCACCTTTATTCCTGTAGCACCTCATACAATACAGATTATTTTAAAGCAGTTTGTCGGATCAACAGGAGAATGATGCAAACTAAATTTAGTTATGCTGTGAAGTTATAGCCATTATAGTCTGGTTAAAACGAGAACCAGATTTCAGAATAGTTTCTTTTCCAGTGGCTATAAAGATTCTAAATTTGGTATTACTTTAATTTTGTATGCTGTATGAGGTTTTTTTGTGTGCGTGTGTGTGTCTGCACGTGCGTTTGTGCGTGCGTGTGTGTCTGTGTGTGTCCAAAAAAAAAAAAATTCCTTTGTTATGCATACCTGGCCAAACAATGTTATTGTTGCAGCTGCTAAGTAAATATAGAAGACAATAGCATGAAAGTGATGTAGTGTGTATATATATAGTAAATCAAAATGGCTGATATGACCGCTGAAGCAGTGAGCCAGGCCTTAAAGGGCGCTTCACTTATAAAGCTTCTGTCCAGCCCAGCACTAAACTGGCCTAACCAACCAAACCAGGCCATAGACAAATTATCCCTTGCCGAAAAGGGCACAGATATGGATTTAGAGTTCCAGGAACTCAAAAACGAGTTGGCTGATTTGCGTAAGGACAATTTAAAGTTAAGAGCTAAACTATGCAGATTGTCTACAGGTACTAAAAGCTTAAAGACCTTTACTGAAAGTCAGGAGGTAGAGCTGAAAAAGCTGAAAACTGACGTGGCCACTCTGCAAACAGAGTTGAACCATTCCCATAAAGACATGTCAGTACAGACAGAGAGATTAAGTGCAGTAAGTACTAATCTGAATGAGACCAAAGCTGAGTTAAGGACAGCTTTGCTTGAAATTTCTGAGCTGAAAAGGCAACAAGAAATTAGACACAAGACTTTGATTTGCCCAAGCAACAACCTTCTAACTCAAACTTTACCCAAATCCAGCATAGGGAACAATTGAGTAGAGTACAAGCTGAGGCTACAACTAGAACATCAGTTTTGGTAAGCAAAGATGGCATTGCAGAACAGAGATGTGAAGTAACAGGATCGAGGATGAGTGAATTGGAGATAGGCAGGCACCTTCCCCACAAGCAACCTGAACCACGGAGGTTGCACACCCAATCCACTAGTTCAGCTGTGAGGGAACCCCTGGTGAATAATCTTTAACAGGGACCGTCTTACCAAGACAATGGTAATTTTACAGCCTCTACCAGCCTTAGCATGAGTGCTGGCTTCACTCACTCCTACAATGCAGCTTCTTACTCCACCATAGGTAGAAAAGCTAGCTCCTCCTTACCGGAGTCTCCTAGCACACAGCCATCTAGAGAGAGCCGTCTGCATTGATGTGTTTAACTCTGAGACTTCTGATAACAACATAGAGTTGTATTTGAAGGAAGTTAAAGCAGCTTTGACATACTTCCCTCAGGCAAATATGGCTGACAAAGTCTTTCTTCTGAGAAAGACCAATATACGAACCGTTCACGGTTTCATAGATAGACAGAGCCCAGCTATCGCTAACAATTATGATGAATCATGTAAAGCCCTTCTGTCAGAGTACACTCTGTATCAGAACCCATCTGCCTCTCGTCTCTCAGCTTTCCGAATTAAGCAAGGCCGCCATGAATCTCCCAAAGAGTACTATGAGCGCTTAAGGAAAATGTATTTTGCTGGTAGAGATGACCCGAGTGCAGAAGAGGATGTCATGTTTAAGAGTTTGTTTGTGAGTAATCTATACCCCACTGTTAGGAAACCTCTCACATTTCTGATAGATGTTGACCGTATGTCTGCAGGAGAACTGAGGCAGCTTGCATTGCGAGCATGCCTCATTGCGACAGTGAGAGGGTAGGCACAAACAGGATAGACAGACAGCCAGATACAGCTGTGCTTGAATCAGGACATGACATTAAGACTCCCTTTCAAATGGAAGTGTCAGAACTTCCCCAGAACAGGTTTGCCCATTCCAGCAATCTCCAGCAGAGCACCCAGAGCCCTAGGTTCCCAGGTTACAGGAGACATAAAAGTCACAGGCATGCCCCCAGGAAGGAGAGCAGGCAGTGGGAGGACAGAGAGCAAAGACAGAAGAAAAGTAGAGATGGCTATGAAAGTGGCCACAAATATTGCAGTCATTACAGAAGTAGGAAATCTAGAGGAACTGAGAGTACAGATGCTGAGAACTTAGCAGAGATCCAGCACCTACTTCGTAAAGCCCTTAAAGACCTCGAGTCAGAGGAGAACACCTCCTATGACAGAAACCTGGTCTTCTCAGCATAACCAGGTCGGGGCCCCTCCCCCTCCACCTAACATCAGAGTGTGGACAAGAGACATGGGGAAAAGAGGGGGGTACCCCAATACTGAACAGGGTCTCTCAGTGTCAGCAGACACTCGGTCCTTGTATCGTATCAGACATCACCTTCAACCAAAGAAGTGTTCTTTACTTTCGACTTCACTTTCCAGTTTAAACTTTCCAGTCAGTGTTTATAACCTACAAGGTTATGATTTTGTATGCCCATGACAATCCCTTTGGATGTCAGGAAAAGGGGGGTCAAGCCCCATATGATACTATCGACCAACTGGTTCTCTTGTAAAGTAAAACATTGCAGATCACAGGCAGGGTTGTTCTAATTTGTTGCTGTCAGTTCTAGCCATCCAATCTCATTTAAAGTCATCCTTCCAAAGAGAGGAATAGTTTGATTGGACCTGTGATGCAGCCCTCCAGAAGCAGCTGCAGTCTTTAGACAGAACACTCAAATTTACAACCTTCACTGCTGGTCAATATACAGCCCCTTGAACTGCACCATCCACAGTGTAGCCAGGATAATGAATGTCATACATGATCACTCTCGTTATTTGGTCTGTATATCAATGCAATATTTACTTTATTTAAGTGAGCTTTGTTCCTGAAAATTAGACGATTGAAACAATCTTGTCATATGTGGTACCAAGTGAACAAGTTGAGGATTCTGTAATCAGGCATTGCAAGGAACTATGTAAACATTGCAGGTGAGGTTAGCCTACAGCTTAAAGAGTGCCAAACCAAATTATGTCAATCCCGACATTTAAAGAATTGGTGTCTTGGTAAATCTGCTCAGACAGTTTTTTTAATGTTTACTCCTACCTTGATATTCTCTTAGAAGATCTCTTAGATCTTAGACGTAGCCTTTAAGTTATCTTAAGGACAACGTTTCCTTACACCTATAGGAACCTTCTCCAGAATACTTCTAACCTGTTTAGAGATGATTCTAATGACCCTTTTATTTAGTAAATTTAGCTCTATATAGAACATATTGAGCCAAATTGTACTTTAATGCCAATGGTCAGAAGGAGGAGGTGAGGTGTGTGTGTTTTGTTCCTGCTGTTCCTTTTAGTGCATCGCCCATATCAACGACTTCAGGTCCTCGATCAAGCCGATCAGGGGGGGATGTAGAGGACAGGAAATTCCAGGGCCCAGTTTATGGCAGGGGCCCTCCCTGACCACAATACTGGACATAGGTTTGCTACATTTTGATTGGATCTTGGTGAACTAACATAAACAAACTGTCCAACGGCATCAGATAAAGATGCCAGGACAACAGCCAGACATCTCTTAGAGCGCAAGAAGACCACCTTTGGTACAAAGCCCGGGAAGGACAGAACTTCCTATTGGTCAAAATGCAGTTTGTGCCCTTCACCCACCTTGAGACTGATTCCTAATGGTTTGGCCTGTGACCGACCATAAAAATTCCTTAGGACCTCCAGATGCAGCAGCAGTGGGTGAAACTAAGAGAGATCAGGGAGATCCATCCAAATCCATTCATAACTGTTTTCAAACCTTTACAACTGATGCACACTACAACACACACATCTTATACTTATTCAGAGAAATAAGTATTCCTTGTGACAGCAACGTGTAGTGCAACATCTTACACAAACTTAGCTGTTAATGGACAAATTAATGCATGCATGACAGTTCAATCTTTTCCCATCATGTTTGGACTTGCACGGAAATGGAGAAGCGCCAAAATTGCAATCTCCTCCTCATCGGAAAGGGATAAAGGTACCCTTCCAAAAGAAACACCCCGTTCTGAGGCTGCGGCCTGTCAAGGAACACACGTTCTGAGTCTGCCGTCCGTTAAGGGAAGAGACTGGAACAGGACAACCAATGTTCTGAGTCTGCTACCCGCGAGGGAAGGGACTATAGCAGGATACACAGTTCTGAGTCTCCGGCACGTCCAGGGGACATTAACAGAAACACGAACGTTCTGAGTCTGCGGCGTGCTACAGGGAAGGCAGCAACAGATCAACCTTCGTTCTGAATCTACGGCCTGCAAAGGTGAGACAACAACAGATACCAAGTCCAAGTCTCTGGCTTTTAAGGCAGCAACAGATATGACCACGTTCTGAGCCTCTAGCCTGCGAGGAAGGAGATAATCTACGTTCAGAGTCTTCGTCCAGCGAGACAACAACTGATGCAGCATCCTGAGTCTCCATCCTAGAGAGACTGCTCACTCAACCTTAGCGAACGTAAATATCACTTCCAAATCTCTTCCAGAGACCTTGGCATTGTTGTATATTATCAGTATATGACTTTCTAAGTTACATTAGGTATTATATAGCTAATTGCAGTTGATAACAAATCTTACACTTATTTGTCTGATGCATAATAAGGTTCTTCACCTTATTTGTTTCAGAGTAGCAACAGTTATCTTTCTAGATAACATAGCTCTGACATAGAATCAGAACAGGTTTATTGCCAAGTATGCTTACGCATACAAGGTTAATTAATCAAAGGAGAGATTAATCAAAGCAACATCCAACAGAATCACTAGCATTTTATGCATCTTATGCACTTTATTCCTGTTTCATTCATGGTATTCATTTAATAGTTGTTGATTACTCTTGTCTATCTTTTGTTAATAAAATTATTTTATTACAACTTGCAACTTGTCTTCCTTGTGTTGATAATACAGAAGAGGTTCTACAAGTTAGAGATCCCACCAATCTTTCTTGTGATGTACTCATAACCACACATTCATTGACATCTGATCCAAGAATCATAACGTCAGCTGTGATATGAGTACCCATCACTACCCTATTTCACCTCCCTAGGTTGGTGAAAGTTAAATTCACTACCTTAATTGACGTCCCTAGGCTGGCGAAAGCGAAATTTATTACAGTGAAAAAGTGAAAGTGACGACGTATTGTCAAGTATGGTGACCGAAATTAGCCCTTTAAATTAGTCATTTAACCCATCACGAGTGCACACACACTTTGAACACATCCCCAGAGCAGTGGGCAGCCATTGCTGCAGCGCCTGGGGAGCAATTGGGGGTTCAGTGCCTTGCTCAAGGGCACTTCAGTCATGGTATTGAAGGTGGAAAGAGCGCCGTTCATTCACAGTCCCCACCTTCAATTCCTGCTGGTGCGGAAATCGAACCAATGACCTTTGGGTTACTGATTCTCTAAGTCATAGATCATTGTTCCACATCATTGTTCCGTTTAGTGATTGTATAAAGAACGTCAGTTATGAAACCATTTCAATTCAGCTGTCAAATTTAAAGAATGTGAGTTGTTAGTAGGAAGAAAATAAATAATGTTTTGAGTTGTGTTTGGTTATTGCCTGGTTTTCTCAGTACAAGTTACAGGCCAATTAACTATGTTATAATTATAGTCATAATTATAGCTTTCTTACTAGGGGTGGCCAGGGAGGGGCCAGCAACCAGTCTGGGGTGGCACAGAAATCTTCATTATTTCAATATAAAAATGTTTGACTAAAGTACCAGACTGTTTTAGTGCCTAAAACACAACTGAATACAGTAAATTTGTAATTAATTGTAATTGAGGTATTTTTGAGTTCCATCAAGTCTATATACTGAGTGAACAATTTTGTATTATTCCTCACCTCCAGGTATTTTAATACAGGGGTTCACTATAGCTTTATTGCTCAGTCAGCTTGGTTCTGGCTCTCAAAATCCCCAAAAGCTTGTTCTCCAACACTGAACAAACATTAATGATTGCATACTCCTAGATGAGACATGGATAAGAAGGTGAAAAAGCACATAAATGCAGGAATCAAAAATAAGTTTTTTTAATGCATTTAAATTGTTTTATTTTCGTTTGTACTGTTCAAATTAACCAAAAAATCTAATTTTCTAGTATAAGTGCAGTGTTCACAAGAACTTGTGCATTAAATTACAAATAAAAAATGCATATATAAGCCTATATACATATTAGCTTGAACCTTCTCTAATTACATATATATATATATATATATATATATATATATATATATATATATACAGCCACCCCCTCCACCCCTGCTTACATGATAAGAGGTGATTATAAGGGATAACTTTTACATAGACGGTTGTTTTGATTTCCCTAGTTTGTTTCCTTGATTGAGTGGCTGAGTTCTGTGTTTTGGTCTTATGTTTGTGTTGTGGTGCAGAGTTATTTCCTGGTGATTTTCCTGTGTGTTCTCTTGTTTATTAAAAGAGCGTTGTGAGTTCTCCATTGCTGTGCTTTTACTTCTGTTACACTTTTGTATTGAGTTTTATATAGGCATAGCAAAACTGGTTAAACCAGTTCTGCTCAACTGCAGCAATACAGTACGTCCACAGAAGCATTTTTTTTCAGAGGCTAGTGCATTCTGTTGTAATTTTACCACATTCTTTTTTTTTTTTTTTTTTTGAAAGTGTCTATTGTGCACATTTTTTGTTTTTAGTGACGAGTGTTCACAATGGCTCAAAACCTGTTTGTAGAACTGAAAATAACTGCCAGCATTATCCACACGAACAACTTGTGGCAATGCAAATAAATAAATAAATAAATATAAAATTAAATATAAATATGAAATAAAAAAATAAAAAAACTCTGCCGCACAACATAGTTTGTTCGTTTTTTACTTTCACTTTCACTTTGCGTGTTTTGGGGTGGAGTGTTTCAATTAACGGCGGAAGGAAGTAATATAAAGGGAAGTACGACGTAACCGAGAGGAGATTGCGTCATCAGAAAGGTTTGTAGTGCGAGAGTGATTGGGATTTACCTTGTGAAATGGAAAGATGGCCGCTTGTCCAACTGTTGCTTCCTGTGAGCGATGACTGGTGCGTCGGGGAGTCCCACTTGACTTTTTATGCGTTGCACGTCAAGATCGTCGGATTTTAACGAAGCTGT
Source organism: Cirrhinus mrigala (assembly GCA_036247105.1). Lineage (NCBI taxonomy): Eukaryota > Metazoa > Chordata > Actinopteri > Cypriniformes > Cyprinidae > Cirrhinus > Cirrhinus mrigala. Next base: position 665,436 of record JAMKFB010000303.1, read on the forward strand.
TCTCAAGACAAGTAAAGGCTGCTTAACCCTCCTGTTCTGGTGTCTGACGACAGCCATAACACTTTCCAGCTTCCTACATTCCTGCAAACCGGTGACGCAATTTCTACGGGGATTTCAAACTTGAATTGAACTGTTGAAGTGTTGTTTTTCATTTTTATTATGATTATTTTTTTTTGTTCCTCTTCAAACAAGTCTTTTTTTTTTTTTTTTTTCTCCATTTTTTGCATTGTGGAATAAATACCTGGTGAAATGTGAACAGAGTTTTCCCCATTTCTGTGTCTCAACATCTTTTTTTCTTTTTTTTTTTGGCTGTCCTGCGTTATTTTAAAATTGTCAGGATAAATCCTGGCTGGCGCCCGAACAAATTCAGTTTAAAAATACCTTCTTTTTTTTTTTTTTTTAATGCTTGGGCAGCCACCATCGTTACAAACTTCACTTGCGTGACTTAATTACCTCAAATGTTCTTTGTTAATATTTTATTAATTTAATTTGATTGCATCATCAAATCATGACAATGTTTTCATTGAAGTCAATTTCCCTAAATTTGTACCTGCTTGAGGTTGCATTCACGCTGAAAACATCTCAGGTTACGTATGTAACCCTGGTTCCCTGAGAAGGGAACGAGACACTGCATCCTCTAGGGGGCGCTATGGGGAACACCATCTCCGTGACCCGTGTCTGAAGCCTACATACAAAAACATCAACAGAGTTGGCCGGCGACAGCCTGTGACGTCACTTCCGGCGCTACTCGTCACTGCCGGCGCGTCACTACCAGTGCGACCACAGTGTAAAAGGACGCCGGTAGAACAGGACATTCGCTTCTTCGTCTGAAGCTTACATCCGAAGCATGGCGAAGAGACTAGAGGACGCAGTGTCTCGTTCCCTTCTTAGGGAACCAGGGTTACATACGTAACCCGAGACGTTCCCTTTCGAGGAACCTGACTGCGTCCTCTAGGGGGGCGCTATGGGGAACGGTTATACACACGCTGCCATGCTGAGTGCCTGTCATCATAGAGGCGAGCACTAAGTACCAACTCCCTTAAGCTTAAGGGAATTGCCCCTGAGACGTAGTGACGGCTGTCAGTGACATTATCCCTTATGGCCAGAGCCTGGCTGCATACCCAAGACTTACCTGAAAGGGGTCAGAAACACTGGACCCGGGATAGAGCCCAAAGCTTGGAGACAGAAGGATTCCTTTAAGGGGATATGGCCAAATGCCTAGGATTGCCTAGGTTGGCCTGTCACCCAGGGGGCTACCGCGGCTCTGCATAGGTTCCCTCAGGAGCCGTCCTACAGAACACAGGTGGTAACTCCCTGCTCAAGGATGCCCAAGTAGAGTGGGGCCCAAGGTGACCGGGGACAACCAACTCAAAAATGGGCACGAGTCTGAGCTTGAATATCTCAAGAGCGCGCTGGAACTAGCGCGTAATACCGTTCCTTTAGCCTGGCAGATGCTCAGGAGTGGGACCCAAGGTGGCCGGGGTTTTAACCAACTCAAGAAAGGGCATGGGCAATAGCGCGTGAAACCCTACCAATAAGGATTTTAGAATGGATGTGGAACTCCGGTGCATTCCATACCACAATGTGGATTTTAGAAAAGTGCCCAAAGGTTCACGTGTGCACTTACCATATACATGGATTTGAGAAAGCGCCCAAAGGGTTTGTGTGGGCCTTACCATAAGAATGGATTTTTAGACGTACCGTTGAGAAACGGTGAAAGAAAGAAGACCCTCAGAATGAGGGGAGCACTGCCGGCATAAACAAGGTTCCAAGGGGAAGGCAGTATGGGCGGACCTCAGTAGCCCAATTGGGGCAATGCTCAAAGCAAACCCTTGAAGGGAAGGGAGCATCACTACACCAAGCGGACAGTAGCCGCAGCTAGCTGTCTGATAATACTGCTATGGAGCTGATACACTTTATCCATATGAAAGGTTAGTGTATCGGGACAGGCTTCCAACTCCCGAGAGACAGGAGGAACACCTGATCCACCCAGGGGGGACGAGCTCTCAGAGACCCTCCCGCAGAAAGGGGAGCATCGTCATGCCCTGCTAAAGAGGCCTTGTATGTGATCTGATTACAGATATAAGAGGAGAGACATCACCTCTATATGACTGTATAGAAAGCAGCCGTGTCCCCAGCCCTCGGGCTGTGCTGTGGGTATTCTCTTAAGCAGGCATAGGCCATTGTCACCCCAAACAGACCTGTGCTTACTATCTAGATAGAAAGCATGGGCCCTGTTCTAGCAAGGCCCGCAGAACCTCGAGAACAAGGGCCTAGACTATAGCCAATGCTCCTCAGAGCGCTCAGAAGGGTTTCCGCAGAAGAGGACCAACCTAACAAAAAGAAAAGACACACAAGACAGGTCCCAGAAATACAGCATGGCTAGAGACATAATAAAGGATCAGATCTGGACCTTCGAGGAATAAAGGTTTTGAAGGCCGCTGAGCGCGCCCTCACCTCCCTGAACTTCTCGACCACCGTCTTGACGGAGGCACAGAAAAGCTTGGAAGGCGAGACCGGCGCATCGAGAAGAAAAGTCAAGCCTCGCCGTGGCGCGATCCATAACCTCCAATAGCTCATCATACGCAGGGCAAGAGATTAGGCAGGGCTCAGCCTCAGCTTCTTCACTCTCTGACATCTCCTGCTCTTCTTGGGTAGAACCCAACAGAGCACTAGCTGCTGGATCAGATGACGTGAGGGAAATAGCATCATCGTCAGCCAGCAGCTCATCTTCGCCCTCAGCCGATGAGCGTGAAAGGGAAAGTCCCTTTTTTAACTCATCAGTGAGGTCCGCTTGCGATCCCCACAAGCTCATTTTCCTCCGTGCCTCGGCAGCAGAGGGTCCTGAACCGGGGGGAGCAGACGGCTGTCCCTCCTTCCTCTAAAAGAGAGACAGGCGAGAACGGAGCTTTTTCATAGAAAAAAGCTCACAGTGCACGCAGACTGCCCCCTCCAAAACATCACGTGCGTGCTCCTCGGCCAAACAATAGACGCAAAAATCGTGCATGTCGTCAGATGTCAAAAAACAAGGACACGGATCCGTGCACCGCTTAAATGTCTTACTAGTGCTTGCCATGATGAGAGAAGAGAGAAAGAAACCTTTCTTACCAGAATAATGCACGCTCCAGACAAAGAGTCAGTGAAGACGAAGAAGCGAATGTCCTGTTCTACCGGCGTCCTTTTATACTATGGTAGCACCGGTAGTGACGCGCCGGCAGCGACGAGTCGCGCCGGAAGTGACGTCATAGGCTGTCGCCGGCCAACTCTGTTGATGTTTTTGTATGTAGGCTTCAGACACGGGTCACGCAGACGGCGTTCCCCATAGCGCCCCCTAGAGGACGCAGTTCGAGTTCCTCGAAAGGGAACATTTGCTCACATTGTCTTCTGTCTGTAAGCCACAACATTTTCACATCCGTTCCTAAGCCCTTCTGAACACATCACATCATCTGTTTATTTTATTGATCAGCTGCTGAATAGACTCTGTGTTGCTTCTCTTTATTTCTTTACTGTAGTACAGGCAAGTAGCAGTCGGTCTACATAACAAGATAGCTTTTTGGATAAAAAAGCTTTCAGCGTTTCATTTTATTGCTATCCTTTTTAGCTTAAAAGAGGTGTTTGATGTTCATGTACAAATCCTTCTGCTTGGGCTTCAAACATGTTCATATTTCATGAAAAGAGATCCGCTGAGATGATTTAAAGGGATTCTACAGATGATGGGTGTTTCATAAAACAAGTTTTATTTGGTAAACTTGGTTTATGAAACACCCCCCAGGGCTTGACATTAACTTTTTTTTGCTCACCAACAACTGTGGCTATATTTAATTTTATTAAATGTATGCGTCATCTTTCATTTCAAATTCTTATTTTATTCATAATTTCACTTAATTTAATAAGACACTATATAGGGCTGTTACCAATCGAATGAAATCGGTATTAACGTGTGTGTGTGTGTGTGTGTGTGCGTGCGTGTACATCCAGTAGTATACATGTATATGCGAGTAATTTATAGGTGTATGTGCACGTGTTTTATGTATTGATAAGCAAAGTTTGATTTCGATTGTGGCGCCTCATACAGATCTGCTCTCAGATGTTTGCTGTCTTCACTGTATGATTCAGATTCACAGTCAAATACAGTAGCATACATATTATGTGCATACAAGATGTTAAAGAGAAAATCTAGAAAATACAACAAAAGTACCAAAAATATAAGAATACAGCAGCTTAAGGTATACAGTGAACCTTTAATCAATACATGTATAGTTTTCACTTATACAAGTGTCTGAAACATCCAATAGCATAAAACCACCAGCATGCACTATAATACAATATATATATAGAGATATATAATATATGAGAATATATACATAAGGAGCAACTATGAGGACAAACAGATAGCAGATAAAGACATCAAAGAACACACTTAAAAAAAAGAAAAAGAAACAAAGAATCAGGCTGTCCACTTTCTTTTTCTTTTTTCTTTTTTCTTAAATATTCTTTTTTCACAAATATTAGAACTGAATCTCCCACTGTTGTGTTAATGGTGAAATTAGTTTAATATCATTTTGACATCAGTTTTCACTGAATGTTCTTCATCAAGCAAACTGCACAGAAGTTTTACAGTTTCAACTCTGTTGAGTCTCTTTATATGTTGTGTACATATCTTGCCTGATCTCTGAAATATCATGAATCTGTGCAACATGAGAAACTGGAAATGAAGAACACAAGCATCTGATTACCACCCTGAACAGGCACAACAGACTCTAACTGAATTTTACATATAGTAACAGGTGTTTGCATATCGCCCACAAGACAATATACCTATACTGTAAAAATAAGCTTATGACCAAAGCTGTAAATGTTAATGGTGCTTTTCCTATAAAGTTTATACTGAATGATTGACTGAAGAGCTAGTTCAGAACACTGTATTCATATTAAACAATACTCACAATTTGGTTTGCCACCATTAATGCTGTTTTGTCTGACTAGTCTCAGCATCTTTTTCTTTTTTGGCTCTTTAGATTGCGACTGTTCATCCCTTTTGTTCACCATTTTCCTGTCTCTTTTCTCCATGTTTAATCATCTTGCAGGTTGTGGTGCTCTGCATGTTCTCCCATTCATTAATGTTCCTTACATTTTGCCTTTGTATATCTGTTTTAAAAACATGTAAGTTCCATATAGAGTTAAGTGAAGTTTAAAATTTATTGATTGTTGTGCAATACAGGTCTACATTTCAGTTTCACTATATAACCATAAATGTCCATTTAAATATATAAAAATCACTAAACAATTAAAGAAAGTTAATACAAAAGTTAATGTGTTTAAATTAAGACTAGACATGACTCAACATAAACTTAAAAGTCAACCATGGAAACTTACCAAAAGAAGGTACAGGAAAATTATGACAGTGACAAAGTACTGCAATATATGAAGAAATGACATGTACTGGTATATATACATATATCGTAAAAAGGAACTGAAAGCAGTCTGATAAATCTGACCAAACAGAACACATTGCCACTTCTCTGACATTACCAAAAGTTGCTGAGGAGCAAAAACAGGAACTAGTTTTGGCTGTACTGCAATCATAAAATGTCAATTGACATTTATAAAGTTTTGTGGTATATTAGTCAACAAAGAATACATTGTCCCTGCTCACCCCTTTTCTCTAGCATCTCTAATTGAACAGGTGATTGATATTCTCATTCCCATGTGATACCTCCACCACAATCATATGACATAAGGAAAACACATTAGCTCTTTGATGTCTACTACACACATGAAAAGATGTGACATTAGCATTAGAGGAATCACAGGTATACAAATATGACAATAAAAAATAAACATCCTCTCACGTGCTACTGAAAGATGATCAGGAGCTTGCTGTTTCATAAAAAGGCGCTAAGAAAAGTGGGGATTAAAGTCCGAAACCTGACTTGAAATAACTTAAATCAGTCACTAAAGCATTTCCTTAATCGACAATTTAAGTTCATGCAATCTCATTAATTTGATCCAGTTTTAAGTGAGTCAAGATGGTGTGTTGTGCTCGCTTAAACAGCCCTTAATGTCAATCATCAATCAAATTGATCCAGCATGGCAAACAGCGAATATATTTGTGTTGTTTAATGCATTTCACATGCTGTGTTTTACTCAGTGCATAACTGACATGTCAGAGGTATATTTTTCATCTGTAAATGTTATAAAGTCATACAAATATATCCATTTTGCTGTCAGTAGTAGGCGAGTAAATGAGCGCTAAACAGGAGCTGTGGGATTACAAACTTAAGAATCTGTTTAAAATATGCTGATCCTATGTTCTGACAAAAATATATTGACATCAGACAAATGATTCTCTCAAACAGAGTTTGTAGCAAGAGGTTCCAGTTCCTGTTCTATTATTGTAAGTCAAACGAGCCAGATTACTGAGATGTTCACCTTTTGTTTGTAATGGCTGTTGGTGCCTCTGCCCCAGTCTTTGAGTAGTTATGATAATTGGATTAGGACTGGTGTAAATGTGGCAGTTTGCTATACCTGAATACCTCGTTTGCATACTTTGTTTGGGGTCGTCACCCATATGCTTTGTGCCCCCTAAATGTATATAAACTACAATGTATCACTGGCTTAGTTAGACTTTTGATGACTGCAGCGCATTCTCAATAATGAACTCTGCTGAAGATACCCAAGATTCTCCTGGTCTGGTTCGTTTCCCAGCATAAGTTGCCAGAGAGACTGAGTTTGATCTACGGAAAATTTGCTTTATAAAACCAAATCAGGTGGCAATAAGTCAGACTAACTGATAACAAAAAAGAAATGCAGGGTGTTTCCCTGTCTTATATACTAAAAGCATATTTAAGTGTTCACTATCAAATGCAGGAGAAACTGTGATGTGCAGGATATTGTCAGTAAAGTGCAGCCGCAGTGCAGTATTGAGAGACAGATCTAAATATTTGTGATTTTAGATGAATCTGTAAAAGTTGAAAGATTCCAGGAGCTCTGGAAGTTGTGTGTTCTTGAGAACATGCTGAAGATCTTCTGATATCAGAATGAGACATCGCAGGGCCTGTCTAGATCATCTGAGGCTAGAAATGAGACACAAATCAAATTATCCTTATTGTTTTGAATTCATGTTTTATTCATGTTTGATCTATAATACATTGTCATTTACACACACTCACACATCTGTACATTTTGATCCATGACTGCAAAAAGTCACACAGATGACATAAACTGTTTAATTAAAGTCAGTGGTTTTAGTTCAGGGGCAAGTTTGTTTTATATAATTCATGTGACTAAAGTAACGGCTAAAGTCAATCTGAAAACAAATTCAAGATTATTTATTCAGTTTGATTAATGTATACTATTATTGTGATATTGCAGTATCACAGCATATTACAGTGCCCATCTGAAATGACAGAAGAGAAGAAAATGAAAGTGCTGTAAACATGAACTGTCAACATCAGCAGTTCCTCATGTTAAAGATGCAAGGAATACAAGGAATTTATACCTGAACATCAAACATAATGTTGTAAGTTTATTTTAAGTACATCACCTAAAATCACGAAAAGGTTTTCTGAAATCTGTTTTCTCCACATATGAAGCAAGTCCAATAACTGTGAAATGCGAAACCTGTCAGATTACAATCATCATCATCATCAATAGTAAGAGTGGTAGTATCTCTGCCCTGTGCTGATAGTCCGAAATTTAATATTTTGAGATTTCAGTGTCATAGCACAATACACGCATCATTAATGCATGTATCTTCAAAAATGAAATATCATAAAGTTCTTGTGAATATCTTGTGATGAAACTTAAGGGGCGAAACAGACGCTTGGATCTGCAGTTTTCTCTTCCCAAAAAAAAAAAAAAAAAAAAGAGGATTTGAACGAGACCAATGCTGATGGATAAAACCTGATCTAAGGAGATGTGGTTGTTCTTTGTTTGGTGGGCTGTGCTACTGTATGAATTGACAGCTTTGCACAGAAACTCCCACATGACAAGGAAAAATATACTCGGCTGAATATAAAGTTGAAACAAGTTGGTCAACCAAAGGAAAGATAAGTGTTTGACCAGTTGTTTTTGGATTCTTTGTTTGAGGATTGATTTCAATGAGTTTTATACCATAAAAATCAGTTGTGTGTGATGAGCATAAGTGTGAAACTTGATCCTTCATTTCTTTTATTTCTCTTCAGTGATCTTGAAACCGGTTTGCAGTGAAGTTGACAAAGTGCCATATTTTTCCAGTTCAATTAAAGTTTATTGTAAAATCAGGTAGTAATCTGTTATTAATCATAGTGATGATTGTATCAAATGTAATATTTAAATGGCAGAAATATACATTACAGCTATAAAATAACTTATGTGGTTAGTAAACATCATGTATTCAGTTAAGCAGACATAATATATGATTAGCTTGTGCTTATACTGATTACAATATAAGGATATAATATTTTGACATCATCCCCCATACAGAATGCTGAATCTTTGACCATTTTCAAGTGACAACTGAAAACTCATCATTCGCCAACATTCGACTGCATACTAACTTTAAAAACAAAAAACAAGCCAAAAAAATAAAAAATAAAAATAAATAAATAAATAAATAAATAAATAAATAAATAAATAAAAAAAATAAATAAGTCATAATAAAAAATAATAATAAAACCTTCCACTTAATTCTTTCAGTTCCTTAATAGTTGTAGACCGTACTAATCTGAACGATGTCTGAAACTTGTTGGTGGCACTTACTCAATCATTTTGAAGTTTAGGAGGCAGTGTGAGAAAGCTGGAATGTCTTGGGAGGCACCACTTTTAGTCAAGCTGTGACACCGCTACATAAGTTAAATATACATTATTTTACAATTGTGAAGAAAAGGTACTTTTTTTTTTAATAATTCAGTTGGTTTCAGGTCCTAACTGAAGTTTTCTGACTTTTGAAATCTGTTGGCTGATTTGATATGTCTTTTTATCATTATTTCATTAATTTATTTACTTGTGATTTGTGGTTTCATTTGAAAAAACAAATGGCAATTTTATGTTTGGTGCAGAAACTTCCTAGAGTTGGAAAAAGGGACATTATTTTGACAGTAATGCACAACAGGAAGGCCTACTGAAGAGTAGCATGTGTGTTAGGAGCTTCTGTTAGAGAACTGGTTCCAGAGTGTTGGTTTTAATCTTCTCACTTAGAGTTGTTCATGGATTCATTGCCATCTAGGTTAAGTTAGATACTGGACATTTTCTTCTAGCCCACCATTACATTTGCATCTCCTCCTGCATAATACAATGAAACAAATAACTATATACAATTATATTACACAAGATTAATGTTTTAAAATATTCAATGTACCTTAATAGTTATAACGATGATTATTGGTTCTCACAGGCATGCACATTTGAGTTAATGTGCATAAGATAAAATAAAAATGTAATGTAGATTTTAAGATGAAATAAAATTGTCGCGCTGATATATCCTTGACTAATTCTGCCATTGTTCTTAATGATCTGATGGCTTCCCTTGACCTTGTTGGTATCTGGAGATTAAAATATTCAACAGACAAGCAGTACACTTTTTTTTCGCAGGTTCACAAATCATACTCTAGGATAGATTTCTTTTTAATCGACTCTAAAATAATTTCATGTGTTAAAACAATTAAACATCATAATAGAATAATTTCTGATCATTCAGCAGTGACACTTTCCCTAGATCTGTCAGAAATTAGGCCCAGCTATAATTGGCGGTTTAATCCTACCCTGCTTTTGGACTCCGGGTTCTGTGAGCATTTAACAGAGTTGCTTGCTGAGTTTCTCAAATTTAATGACACGGGCGAGGTTTCGGATTCAGTATTATGGGAAACTCTAAAGTCTGTCCTGAGAGGACATATTATTTCTTATGAATCCAGTCTTAAAAAACAAAGAGAGAAACATCTCCTAGAAATTGATAATCGTCTTTCTCAGTTAGAAGATGCATACAGAGATTCTACAGATTCGGATTTGCTTAATGAAATTGCAGCACTCAAATTGGAATATAACTCAATTCTTTCAAACCAAGTTAATAATATGTTGTTAAAAGTTAAGCAAAAACAATTTGAACTTGGCGATAAACCAGACAAATTGCTATCTCGCCAGCTAAGAGGGCTTCAAGCCAGTAGAGCAATTCATAAAATCAAAAACAAGGAGGGTGTTTTTTTAACAAATCCCACTGAAATCAACAATACATTTAAAGAATTTTACAAAGAATTATACAAATCGAAGGGCTGCTCTGACCCCTCGGCATTAAGTAATTTTCTTCATTCATTACATCTTCCAAAGTTAGGGTGTGCAGAGCAGACAGCTTTGAATGCTGACATAACAATCGCTGAAATACTAGATGCTATTAAATCTTTCCCGGGTGGGAAGGCACCCGGCCCAGATGGGTTCGGAATTTTATAAAAAATTTGTGCAGACGCTTTCCCCTTTGCTGTTGAGAATGTTTAACCACTCATCTGGTAAACTTCAGCTTCCCCAATCTTTGTATGAGGCAAATATCTCCTTAATTTTAAAAAAAAGGTAAAGAAGAAACAAATTCATCATCATATCGACCCATATCTCTTCTGAACTCTGATCTTAAAATCTTCACTAAGATTCTTGCTAACAGACTAAATAATTGTATTGGGAAAATTGTTTATCATGACCAGTCTGGTTTCATTCCTGGCCGTTTCTCCTTTTTTAATGTTAGGCGACTAATGAATATCTTGTATACTAGGTTTGAGCCTCAAGCTAGTATTGCAGTTCTTGCCTTGGATGCAGAAAAGGCGTTTGACCAAATTGAGTGGGACTATATTTTAGCTGTGATTAGAGAATTTGACATGGGTGATACATTTGCCTCTTGGGTGAAAATGTTATATGCCCATCCTAGAGCTTCGGTTTTAACCAATTTTAATAGATCATCTCAATTTTTATTACATAGAGGCACTCGGCAGGGCTGTCCTCTCTCGCCCTTGCTTTTTGCAATTGCAGTTGAACCCCTTGCCCTTGCCATTAAAAAGAACCCTTTAATATTGCCCCCAAATTTAGGCCAAAATAATCATCATATTTCTCTCTATGCAGATGACATTATTTTGTATCTCCGCAACCCAGAACAGTCTGTACCACCCCTGCTAAATTTACTGGAAACATTTGGTAAACTCTCAGGATATTCAGTAAACTGGCAAAAAAGTGAATTTCTGGCAGTGACTAACAATATAGACTCAAATTTTATGAGTAGTCTTCCTTTTAAAATAGCCACAAACAGTTTGAAATATCTGGGTCTTAATATATCTAGAAACCCTAAGGATATATACAAACTAAATTTTTTACCTATGCTAGAAAATCTGAAAACCAATATAAAACAGTGGAGGACCCTACCATTATCAATGATGGGGCGGGTGAATGCCATTAAGATGGTGATATTACCCAGATTCCTGTATCTTTTTCAGAATCTACCAATTTATTTGCCCAAAAAGTTCTTCAAAACTTTGGATTCTATTGTACTGCCATTTATATGGGGCTTTAAAGCACATAGAATATCTAAATTGCATGTGTGTAAGCCTAGGTCATTGGGGGGGTTAGGTTTGCCAAATTTTCAACACTACTACTGGGCTGCCAATTGTAGAGCCTTAACTTTTTGGCAGGACCCATGCCCCGATAGTCTTCTAGCTGATCTCCCTTCATGGCTTGTGAGTGAGCGTGGTGCTTTAAATTCATCTCTCTCCTCGTTGCTATTTGCTGCCCCAGAGAAATCTAAAGTTGCAGTTAGATCCCACTTCATGATTAATAACTCTCTCAGGATATGGCGTCAGATTAGTAAGACATTCAAACTGCCAAATACCTCCTTTTTTGCTCCTGTCTGTCGTAACCTCGCCTTTAAACCCTCACTACTAGATCCGGTATTTATAGGTTGGGCGAGAAAAGGAATCCTCACCTTGAGAGATTTATATATAGACAACAATTTTGCTACTTTTTCTCAACTAAAAGAGAAATTCGACCTTCCTGCTTCGCACTTCTTTAGATACCTACAAATTAGAAATTATGTTCGTTCCACTATGCCAAACTTTGAAACTCTGCCAGCTGATAATGAATTATCACAAACAAACTACTTACTTGCGTTCCCAATAACCCAAAGTTAGTCACAAAATTCGTAGATTTTTTTACAAGTCAGTTAGACATTTCTACTAATCATCTGAAAAACGATTGGGAAAAGGAACTGGATATTCATGTTTCTGAGGAAGACTGGGGAAAATGTCTTAAAAATATATACACCTGCTCTATTAATGCTAGGCACCAACTTATTCAGTACAAGGTGTTACATAGATTGCACTACTCTAGGGTTAAACTTAACACTTTTTATCCCACTATTTCCTCTCTTTGCAATAAGTGTGAATCTGCTGAGGGTTCACTTGGTCATCTTTTTTGGGCATGCCCTAAAATTGGTGAATTCTGGTCAGAAGTTTTTCAATTTCTTTCAGAAGTTTATGCTTGTGAGCTTCCCTTAGATCCTGCAACTGCTGTTCTTGGCTGGTCAGCCTCCTTGCAGCATCTTAACAATGCTTTCCGAGTGCCTATATGGTTTAATGATCGCAAAAAAAATCTTTGCATTTAGAATAAGTCAAGGCCACTATTCAGGATCTGGTTGTCTGAACTTTCCTCCACCCTTCATGTAGAAAGGCTTAGATATAGTATGTCTGGAAATATAGATCTATTTGAAGCTTCTTGGAGGCCTCTTTTCAGTCACCTGTTAATTTCCGATAATCGCGACACTACTTGAAACCTTGTAATCGTAGTGTCGGTGTTAATACACCATTTCTTTTTGTTCGTTTTCTCTCTTAATCACTTGTTAAAGCTACCGTTAGTGCTGACACTTGCAAATCTATTTGTTCTCTATTTTTATTTTTACTTCCCCTATCACTCTTGCTTTAAGTACCTAGGTGATTATATATTAATATTTGTATTTTTATTGTTATTATTATTAATAATGTCACATTGAGTAAAAATCTATTTTTGACCTTTTTTGCCTTTACACTGTCACACTCACACACACACACAAGGGGATGGAGGAGACGAGAGATGAGTAGCAATACTATTCAGCAATTTATTAAACAACATCTTATTTAAAAGACAAAGCATTAAACATGGAATGAAGTTCTTAACTGAATGTTTAGGCAGATTGTAGAAGTCCCAAAGTCCAGTATAAGAGCCACACCACAGCATCGAGGGAAGGAGAGTTTGAATAGCATGTGAACGGTAGACCTGACAATGGGTAACTGGCAGAGTGTCCTCTTTGTAGGGCGTGGCTCAACGAGGAACAGGTGCAGAGTGTTAGAACTCGGGTGACTGTGAACGAGTGGGTGGAGCTACCGGGTGTGTGTCAGATGAAGGTGGCAGTGGTGAATGCCTGACACTACCCCCTCCTCCAGGGGCGGCTCCCGACGCCCTAACACGACGTCGAGGGCGACCTCGACCGCGAGGGGCAGGCTGATCCAGATGGTCTCGATGGAAGTCAGAGAGCAAGGTGGGGTCTAGTATGTCATCCCGTGAGACCCAGGATCTTTCTTCAGGTCCATACCCCTCCCAGTCGATGAGATATTCCAACCAGCCCCCTCGACGCTGTGAGCCCAGGATCTCGTGGACGGTGTATATGGAAGGTGGTTCCAGGATCTCCGGAGGAGGGGGCTCCACTTCAGCTCCCGGTTGTTCTGTGGCAGAGGGATAACAAGGTTTAAGAAGGGAGACGTGGAAGGTGGGATGAATACGATACCTTGGTGGGAGCTGAAGTTGGAACGTGACATCATTGATGCGTCTCAGGATCTTGAACGGACCAATGTAGCGGGGACTCAGCTTACGACAGGGTTGACGGAGGCGGAGATCCCGTGTAGACAGCCACACCTGGTCCCCTGGTTGGAATTCGGGGGCCGGTCTCCGTCGGACGTCTGCAAAGCGTTTATGTTGTCGTACAGCCCGTTGCAGATGGTGATGAGCCGAGTCCCACACTCTCTCGCTCTCTCGAAACCAGTGGTCTACCGCTGGAACATTAGAGGGTTCCTCCGTCCAGGGAAACAGCGGAGGCTGGTACCCGAGTACGCACTGAAACGGTGTTAAGCCGGTGGTATCTTGGCGCAGGGAGTTCTGTGCGTACTTGGCCCACGGGAGGAACCTGCTCCAGCAGTGTTGGTCCGTGTGACAGTATGCCCGGAGGTAACGTCCGAGCTCCTGAATCTTTCTCTCTGTCTGGCCGTTAGTCTGTGGATGATATCCAGAAGATAAGTTAACTGTTACACCAAGTAATTTGAAGAAAGCTTTCCATACATGAGAGATGAATTGAGGTCCCCGGTCCGACACGATCTCCTCGGGCAAGCCGAAGTGGCGGAAGAGATGTTGGAACAGAGTTTCCATCGCCGTAGGCAAACCTTTCAAGGGAAAAAACTTGCACATTTTAGAGAATCGATCCACCATGACCAGAATGCAAGTGTTACCTTCAGCTGCCGGGAGATCGGTCACAAAGTCTACTCCGATGTGGGACCAGGGCCTCTGTGGGATGGGTAGTGGAACCAGTTTGCCTGTAGGGAGTTGACGTGGAGAAGTAGACATGGCACAGACAAAGCAGCTCTGGACGTACCTGATGGCATCTCGGCGCATACTGGGCCACCAGTAACGAGATTGAAGGAGCGAGAGGGTCCGTTGGCTGCCAGGGTGTCCAGAGCCCGGAGACCGATGAGCTGTGTCCAGAAGGTTTTGACGTAGGGCGAGAGGGACGAAGATCTTGCCTTCTGGACATTCCGGCGGAGCAGCTTCCTGGAGAGTGGTGCTACGGATGTCCTCGTCCAACTCCCAAATGATGGGACTGATGATGAGGTTGGAAGGTACAATGGGCTCTGGTTCAACGGGTTGTTCTGTGGAATGGAGTCGGGATAGAGCGTCCGCAGAGATGTTCTTAGAACCAGGTCTATAGGTGATCTTGTAGTCAAATCGTGTGAAAAACAGAGCCCATCTGGCTTGGCGGGGGATGAGTCGTTTGGCCTCTCGGATATATTGAAGATTCTTATGGTCAGTTATGATGGTGAATGGATGTTTTGAACCTTCCAACCAGTGGCGCCACTCCTCCAGGGCAAGCTTGATGGCTAGAAGCTCTCTATTACCCACGTCGTAATTCTGCTCCGCCGGAGACAGCTTTCGGGAAAAGAAGGCACAGGGATGGAGGAGTGGAGGCTCACCGACCGCTTGGGACAGTACCGCACTGGCTCCAGTGGTGGATGCGTCGACCTCGACCGTAAAGGGAAGTTCAGGATCTGGATGGTGTAGAAGGGGGGCGGTACTGAAGATCTTCTTTAGGTGGAGAAAGGCTTCGTGGGCAGAGGGGTTCCAGCTGATGGTCTTAGGCTTACCCCTCAGGAGGGAGGTTAGTGGCGCAGTAATGGTACTGTAGTCCTTAATGAATCTTCTGTAAAAGTTGGCAAATCCTAGGAAGCGCTGGAGTTCTTTGACGGTGAGGGGTTGAGGCCATTCCTGAATGACTGAGATCTTCCCCTGATCCAGATCCTACCCCCCCCATTCCACAACTGCACACCACAAACTGTCACACCCCTATGGACTGTTTATGTTGGTTTCTCCCTTCTGTGCCCATATATTTTTTTGTTTAATAAGTTTCCCAGAAGTAACATATTTCTTGCTTTTAACATAACTTGAGCAGTTTTAAATTTCAAACTTCAATAAACATTTATTATTTTTAAAGAACATATGGTAAGTGTGAGGGGTAAAGATGGAGGGCAAGTTCAATCCAGCATCTGTGTGGTTTGATCCGATATAAATGGTAAGTTTATAACGATGGCGATAAGGATGTTACAACAAAGACTGACTCGTTAGTTAAATCTGAAAGTGGGTTAGGCATCCTGAAACAACTCAGGGATGTTCTATGAAGTTGCAAGAGCTGATAAGAAAAAAAAAGGTTGTTGCATGTCTTGAATGTTCTGAAATCTGTTAGTTGTAAGAAAATGTGAATGTGTTAGATAGGGTAAGTTCATATTCAAGTAGAGGGGGGATGTTGTGTATTGAGGTGACGTCATCATATAGGACGTGAGGAGTAAAGATGGAGGGCAAGTTCAATTCATCACCTGTGTGGTTGGATCTGATATAAACTGAGTTTATAACAGTAAGAAAAGTGTTATAACACTTTTCCGTTTTGTGTTGCCTCACAAGCGCTTGATCTGTGACGTCGTTGTGGAAATAGAAACTGTTTGTAAAATAGAAATTTTGCATGTCGCCGTTGCAGCTAGTTAGGACGACAACTGACCTTTTGTCATAGAAACACAAAGTAACAACAACAAAAAACATTTCAAGTAAAGAGAAAAATGGTCACATTTATTTAAGTGTCAGCCAGTGTCATTATATAGTGAAGGTTTATTAAAGAGGTTTAAATAAATAATTAATTATTCAGTAATCCAGTCTAAAAAAAAAATCCAAATCAGATTCATTCTGATATTAAAGTTGCTGCATCAGTTCTTCATAGCGTTTATTCTCTGTATATGATGTGTAAATATGTCCCCTCATCTGTGACCCCATCTGAAATATTATTGACTCTAATGACATCAGTGTTTTCTCCAGAGCTGCTTTACAGTAGAACTGATCATTGTTTGCATCATTGAATCACTATTTTCTTGTTTATCCCTGTAAAAATCCAGTGCAAATACCAGAGAATTGTATTACATGTAGCCAATTTATTTTGGAAATTAGTTCTTTCACTTACATACATGTGGATTTGGTTTAATCTTGAGAGCCACTGTTGTGTCGACAATGATACTGATTCAAGCTTAAAGGGGTCATCGGATGCAAAGTTCACTTTTTCATGTTGTTTGAACATTAATGTGTGTTGGCAGTGTATGTACAAATCTACCCTATAATGATAAAAATCCATGCAGTGGTTTTTAATTAATCTGTAAAAATAAGATCCCCTTTTTCAAATTGAGTCATTCTCAGATGCCTGTCGTTGTGGCGTCACACCTACAGAGGCCGCTCCCACAATAGTTGATTGACATAAGCTTTTTAACCTCAGACCAGCTGTAACAGTCCAGTAACTTTCCATGTTTTGATGCCAGAGCAGGGATGTAAGTTAGACAAGAATATCTCCGACTGAGCGATTGAGGTGTTGTGTTGCTGGATGTAATAATGAACATAGTGGTCGTCATTTACTCCCGACATCTGAGCCGCTGAAGATGCAGTGGATTACGTTTGTTTGTGAATGGAATTCTCCTCCCGATCTACATAAATGCGTTTATGTTTGCAGAAATCATTCGTGATCCAGCTTCACTTACAGCAGAAGTGAGTATAAGGTTTTTTTTTTATGAATCTCTGGGATCGCTTTTCCTAATAACGTGGTAGTTAGCTAGTTTCGTGGCTAAACACGCTAAACATGGCTAAAGTAAACAATCAGAGCAGCAGAGAGAAGAGAGGGGTGGGGTGAGCAGAGCTCATTTGCATTTAAAGGAACAATCCCTCAGAATGAGATGATTTTTGCAGAGCTGATTTTGGCAAGGTAAAAGGGTGTTGTTTTACAAAACCATTGAGAATCTTTAACCAAAGTATATTAGAGACTTTTCATTAAGAACCTAAAGAAGCATATCAACTTCTGGAAAATGGGCATCCGATGACCCCTTTAAATGTTTAACTGACACAGCAAGCAAATTATATGTCTTAGGGATTTTTAGCTAAATTCAGATGCAGATAGATATATACATGTTTGTTGAGTTGTGCACTGGCTCACATTTTCCTCTAGTTCTCTTTACCACTAATCGGCCTGTGAAACTAAACTCCAGTTTGATCTTGTTTTGCTGTTGGTGCAATTGCTTTTCTGTCTTAGAGCGTATGCTGGTTCTAGCAATAAGTCTTTTTTCCCTTATACTTCACCCACATTTACATTTACAGAACAAACAAACAAATTTTCTTATCTGATCTTTGAAAAAAAAAACTTTTGTAGATCCATTTGTCCATTCTCGTCTTGTATGGGGTCTCTGGGATGCTGTAGCCTTATACCATCATCTCTGTCCTGTATGTATAGGATATATAAATGGTTCACCGCTTATTTTTTTTTTCCAATTTCATGAATCCGTTTTCTCATGTGTAGTTTCTGTTTTTGCTAAAGCAGATGTTTATGTGATGATTTCTCAGGTGTTGACTGTTTTCACATGTCAGAGAAAAACCCTAGACTTTACTGATTGAATCCTCAGTGACTCATCCCACTGCCAGTTTTGCAGCAAAGTTTTCTAAAATCCCTGTTAAGGCATGATAAAATAAACCTGATTGTGGTTATGTAAGTAATGAAAAGGGACTTTTCAAGACAAGTAAATAAATAAAAAACATCAGTCTGGTTCATGTGCTAATACTAAGTCCAACTAATAGAGATTGCCAGTTTCCAGCCTTCAGGGATAAAAAACAAAACTAGCCTAATGATTATGAAGCTGCAAAGATGTGGTTAACAGTGCTGACTCACCATCTTCCTCAGTGGACATGCCTTTAGAGATGCACCTTTCATACAGATTACATAATCAGAGATTATGAAGTAGTAAAAGTAGACATTTCAACATGTCTGTGAGCAGTTTTTTGTTTGTTTTGTGACACGGTGCAGTGTCAGTTATAAAAGCTTGTTTCTGGGTCTGTTTCTCTCCTGGTTCATTAGATTGTTTCTTGTCCTATTTGTTTGACATTTTTCTTCTTTCTCTCGTCCTGATGTTGAATTTTCCCACAGTTTGTGATGCTGCACAGATCTTCTGCCATTGATTTCTGTTCATTTTTTTTTCCATTATCTGACTGATTTCATCTACAACACATTTCAAAATGACATTGTGATGAGCTGAAATAGGGAATCTTCACTGCAGCTCTGAGGTTACTGATTTTGATGTGTGTGAGGTTACAAGCTTTAGAGAAACACAACAAAATGCACATATGACTCCTCTACTGACATGGAGGCAAATGAAAAGACGAATGCGAACCTGGTCTTTTTTTAATTTTTTTATTTTATGTACTATTTATATGTAGAACTTGTCTTGCATATTGTTTTTGCGTGCATATGATACGCACTTTGTGGGCGTGCATAGACTATACGCATTTTGGCGTCCATAATACTCATCTACTCCACACCCCTAAACCTACCAATTAAATAAGATATCATATTCACGCCAAAGTCCATATCTGCGTATAAATACTAGCCTACACCATTTAAAATATGATTCCCTTTTCAGTTTACTCGTGGAATCTCTTCATTTTATATGCCATCTACAAGATAAGTCATGTTGCAATCGCTCATGTCTGATCTTGCCATAAAGGCAAGTCTCTACACTGTTAGACATGTCTGGAATTTGTCTGGAATACTGTATATCACCCAGTATAATACTGCAAATTCCCTTTACAGTAAATAACTGTAATAACCATTGCATCATGGAAATTTTTTGTGACGTCAGACCCCAAATACAGAGACTTACTGTATTTTTTACAATTGCTGTGTACTACTGTGTTTGCTGTAACGGCCTCTTTGGTGGCATTCTATTGAGGTCGTTTTATTTTCTTCATTTATTTTATTTGGATTGACACGATTTGCCCTACACCGTGTCTACAACGCCGCAACAGATTTGGACGGACTACACTGGATGTGTTGCATCGCTTGTAATGATTGAAAAAATCCGTTCGTCCTTCATGTCAGACACAGCAAGCGCTTGAAGTACATCTGTAAGTCAGAAATAGACCGGGGCATTACTTTACTGTAAGCATCCACTGTAGATAGTATATACAATGGGTTCTATATTGTCTTTTGTCGAGTCGTGCTCCGGAGAACATTTACGCTGTGTGCCGATGCACTTTATGAGAGAATAAGACCAGCAAGCAAGGTAAAAATATATGTATGTTTGTCAGAGTTTTGCACACCAGTTTAACTTGGTAACATTTACCTGTCAACATGGCGGTAACAAACTTTACTATGGTAAACTGCGCTGTCGTTTCAGACGGCTAGCTTTTGCCATCTTATTGAATTAAGTTACTGAATTAAAATGATTTTTAACTAGCAACGCTTATCTTATATTAACATTAGGTTAACTTATGTGAAATTTTGTTCAGGTGTTAGTAGTTAATGTTGGCCAGTAGCCTATTAAGAAAATAAAATTGTATGTTAGCTAGGTTAAACAAGTTTTATGGCTAGCTGCCTTTCTAGTTTTACAATTAAAGATTTACTGCATTTATTTATTCATTTATTTATTTTTTTGTATTTGTGTTTTAAAGGCAACTGCAATGAAGCATCAAGAAAGACATGGTTATGTTTCTATTGCCTAAGGATTCTTTGTGAGGATAAACCCAAAGGATACAACATAATGCACTGCAAAACTTCCTAAGACAGGAGAAATGGTGACGATGCACTGTTCCAGCATTGGAAGACTGTATTTTTAAGTGTTATACATGCAGTGTTTAAAATAAAGAATTTGATATTTTGTAATTGTCTCTGTTTTAATTGAATGCCAGTAGTACCTATGTAGAGTAAAAATAAAATTAATTCAGTATAAAAATGATAAAATCTAGTTAAATCTATATTAAAATGAAGTAGTATACTGCTGAATTAGATTTTTTTTATAGTAATTTACTGTAAAACAATACAGTTTGCAACTGTAAATTAAATACAGTAATTAATTTAGTTACTGTAAAAACCCTTTGAAATGTCTAACAGTGTACAGCTATGTGCCAAAAAATTAGAATATCGAGGGAAAGTCCATTTATTTCAATAATTAGTTTCAAACAGTGAAACTTGTATGTTATATTAGTTCACTACACACAAAGAGAAATATTTAAAGCCTTTATTTGTTACAATTTTGATGATTATGGATTAAAGACAAAAAAACAAAAAACAAATCCAGTACTTCACAAAATTAGAATATTTCATGTGACCAATAAAAAAAGGATATTAAACACATGTTGGCCTACTGAAAAGTGTGTTAATGTACTGTATTATGTCCTCAGTACTTTGTTGGGCCTCCTTTTGCACTAATTACAGCATCAAGGCGGCGTGGCATGGAGGCAATCAGCCTTTGACACAGTTGAGGTGTTATGGTAGCCTAAGTTGCTTTGATATTGGCCTTCAGCTCGTCTGCATTTCGGGGTCTCTGTTCCCTCATCTTCCTTTTGACAATACCCCATAGATTTTCAATTGGGTTTAAGTCAGGCGAGTTTGCCGGCCAATCGAGTACAGTTATTCCATGGCTATTAAACCAGGTACTGGTAGTTTTGGCTTTGTGGGCAGGTGCCAAATCCTGCTGGAAAATAAAATCATCATCTCCAAAAAGCTTGTTGGCAGCAGGAAGCATGAAGTGCTCTAAAATTTCGTGGTAGACCGCTGCATTGACTGTGGACTTGATAAAAGACAATGGACCCACACCAGCAGATGACATAGCTCCCCAAACCATCACTGACTGTGGAAACTTCACACTGGACTTTAAGCAGCTTGACTTTTGTGCCTCTCCGGTCTTCCTCCAGACTCTGGGACCTTGATTTTCAAATGAAATGCAAAATTTGCTTTCATCTGAAAACAGGACTTGGGACCACTGGGCAACAGACCAGTACTTTTTCTCCTTAGCCCAGTACAGACGCTTCTGACGTTGTTTTTGGTTCAGGAGTGGCTTGATGCATGGGATTCTACAGCTGTAGCCAATGTCATGCAGACGTCTGTATGTGGTGGTTCTTGATGCACTGACACCAGCCTCAGTCCAGTCCTTATGAAGCTCCCCCAGATTTCTGAACCGCCCTTGCTTGACAATCCTCTCAAGGCTACGGTCATCCCTGT
Source organism: Cirrhinus mrigala (assembly GCA_036247105.1). Lineage (NCBI taxonomy): Eukaryota > Metazoa > Chordata > Actinopteri > Cypriniformes > Cyprinidae > Cirrhinus > Cirrhinus mrigala. Next base: position 687,250 of record JAMKFB010000303.1, read on the forward strand.
CACTTGTGCACCTTTTCCGGCCACATTTTTCCCTTCCTCTTAACACTGTGTTAATATACTTCGATACTGCGCTCTGGGAGCATCTAGCTTCTTTTGCAATTACTTTTTGAGACTTTTCCTCCTTATGGAGGGTGTCAATGATGGTCTTCTGCACAACCGTCAAGTCAGCAGTCTTCCCCATGATTCTGAAGCTTACTAAGCCAGACTGAGACAATTTAAAGGCTGAGGAAACCTTTGCAGGTGTTTTGCGTTAATTAGCTGACTAGATTGGGACACAGGGAGCCTACAATGTTGAACTTTGGTGCTCCCATCTGAAAAGAAAACAGACTCTCAGTATAATAGTGTAATAGAATTGACTCTATTTAGTCTGTGTTTATGATGTGTGAGTAGCTCACCTCATCTGTGTGTCAGTCAGAATAAAACTGTCAGGATCATCAGAAACTAGACTTTAAAAACATACATCTGATTATCGACTTTGAAGTCGAGGAAATTTATAAGTCTCATCGTCCAACCCCCTCAGAACCACACTGCGTCATGTCAGCTAACATCATGCCGGGAACTCCCACATGCCGTGCCAACGATTCGGACCGCCTGCCCCGCCCCAAACGAACCCCCCTAGTTCAAACCTCCATCCATCTCCACAACCCAGAGCCCGCGGCCAGCGCTCGAACTTCCGCCACGCCCGTGGCCAGCGCTCTGACTCCCGCCGCGCCCATGGCCAGCGCTCGGACTCCAGCCGCGGTCGTGGCCAGCACTCGGACTCCCGCCGCGCCCACGGGGCCAGCACTCGGACTCCCGCCGCGCCCACGGGGCCAGCACTCGGACTCCCGCCGCGCCCACGGCCAGCGCTCGGACTCCAGCCGCGGTCGCGGCCAGCACTTGGACGCCGCCCGCAGCCAGCACTCCTAGATTACGGCCGATCATGATGGCCAGCGTGCTAGACCCACCACTAGTGACAGTGCGGGCATCCAAGATCCGAGTTGCAGCTGCGTTTCCCGAGTCAAGTCAAGTGACAGCTGTGTTTCCCGAGGCAAGTCAAGTTGCAGCTGCGCTTCCCGAGGCAAGTCAGGTTGCAGCTGCGTTTACTGAGCCAAGCCGAGCTGCAGCGGATCTGCAGGAGTCAAGTCAAGCTCCAGCGCGCACACCAGAGCCCGAGCTGCCTCCAGCGTGCCCTCCAGAGCCCGGGCTCTCTCCTGCGCGCCCTCCAGAGGCAGGGCTCTCTCCAGCGCGCCCTCCAGAGGCGGGGCTCTCTCCTGCGCGCCCTCCAGAGGTGGAGCTCTCTCCTGCGTGCCACCCAGAGGAGGGGCTACCCCCCCTGAGCAGCCTTGGCCTTTTGGACTGTGTACTCGGCCATGGCCTTATGGACTGTGGGCTCGGCTATGGCTCCCCGAGCTCCCTGACCCGCCATGGCACTACAGACTGTATGCTCCGCCGTGGCTCCCTGAGCTCCCTGACCCGCCATGGCTCCTTGAGCTCCCGGATCCACCCTGGAGGCATAACCCCTCTGCCTCCTGTGTCTGCCCTGCTCAAGCCTCCAGGGCGCCCACCCTCCCACCCCACCCCGGTGTATTTTGTTACGGCGTGAGTCACGCCTTATGGGAGGGGGGGTAATGTCAGACCGTTTGGACTGTTTTTGTGTGTTTTTCCCCTGTGTTGCCCTTATTTGGTCTTCCTGTTCCGTTTCTTATTATTTACGTCACTGTTTGATTGTTCACCTGTCTCCCCCTGATTGGTTGTTTCTATGTATTGTCACGGGTGGGAGCAAAGTGACAGACACAGTGGGCGTGACGCCAGGCCTCAGAGAGGTTTTTATTAAACAATATAAACAGAAAGTGTCCAAAAAGGGGAAAAAGTGTCCAAAATAAATGGGGGATCTGGTGTCCTCGACGTGAAGGGAATCCGTGAAGGAGGGGCAGTGTTCAGAAGGGAAGGGTCTAGGTAAGGGGTGGAGTCCGGTGGCCGCACTTGCTCCCCGCCGGGGTCCGCGGCAATATGACGGGTAGCGGCTTCCTTTAGCGGCTTCATCCATTCCTTAGCGGCGCCACTTCCTCAGGCGGGTGAGAAGGCCCGGCATCCTGGCCCGCAGCCATTTCCATGCGGCTCACACTCGGACCGCGGGTCCAGCAGCTCGTCCATCACATCGGCGGCGCTCATCCCTCTACGCACCCTTCCTGGACCCACGAGGACACCAGCGTGCATGCACGGGGAAGAGACCGGTCTCCTGAGGAGAGGCGCGCTCGGCATTTTAACAGCGGTGGTGATGAGGCTTCATTCACATCAGGTGTGCCTCATCACACGCCGCCAGACCTGGATGTTTCAGCGCCCCTCCTCCTCCCACACGCCCACTCCCGTCGGGAGCCTGGTGAAGGGCGGCGATTACCGACGGGGTGAAGCTGATACTTAGGGGGGAGGCAGCCGTCTCATCACAGTATATAAGTTTGGTTGTCTCAAGTTGAGTTTGTCGGTGATTATATTGTCATTCCGTTTCCGATCGTGTTACGTTGTGTTTTGGATTTCCCTGCTGTTCCTGTCCGTTCCTGCCTTCATGTGAATTATTTAATAAATGTTTATGCATTGGACTTTCTCGTCACTCTCCTCGTTCTTCGTACACCACGACTCGTGACAGTCAGGACCTTGTGATGCGCTGAAACTAGAGAATCTCCTCTGCAGCTCTGAAATCTTTGCTGTTGTTTCAGTTTTTAAGAGAAGTGATGCCTCTTGGCACTGAGCCTAAAGAAAAAAAAAACACCGATTTGGTGCATGGTCGTGTTGTTTGCAGTGGCTATCTGCTTATCATTCTGCTGTTGAGTATATTATAATTCATACTGAGCTGTATGCGAGGTTTTTGAACAATGTGTTTTTTAATGACAAGACCTAGATGGCCATTATGCTGATATACATGGTAATGTAATGGTATCAAATTGTATTTACAAGACCTTTCATGCTTAATTCTGTGAGTAATATTCAGTTATACAAGTAGTTATTTTAATAACTAAAAAGTTCTTAAACAGTTAAAAAGTTAAAAAGTACTATTTTTGAAAATACAGAATGTCACATACTGTGTACACTCTTAAAAATAAAGGTGCTTCACAATGCCATAGAATAACTTTTTTTTTGTCTAAATGGTTCCATAAAGAACCTTTAACATCTGAAGAACCTTTCTGTTTCACAAAAGGTTCTTTGTGGTGAAAGAAGGTTTTTCAGAAAAAACCTAAGAAAGAGATGGTTCTTTCAAGAACCTTTGACTGATTGGTTCCCTTTCGAGGAACTCGAACTGCGTCCTCTAGGGGTCGCTATGGGGAACGCCATCTCCGTGACCCGTGTCTGAAGCCTACATACAAAAACATCAACAGAGTTGGCCAGCAACAGCCTATGACGTCACTTCTGGCGCAACTCGTTGCTGCCAGCGCACCACTACCGGTGCGACTACAGTATAAAAGGAGGCCAGTACAACAAGACATTCTCTTCTTCGTCTTCACTGACCTTTTGTCTGTAAACCAAAAGCTTGAATTGAGTGCATGTTTTCTCACCAATGTTTTAAGGACAGCTCGCGTGTGACGATGTGTGGTAAGGAGCAAGTGCTCTTTGCTCCCGTGGGAGCTTATTGCGCTCATTTTATTTTTTGCTTGTCTCTTGCGAGAAGCAAGCACGCTCAGATACCCGCACCTTTCATACGGCTCTTGGGCTGCGCATGTATGGTGAGGATTAAGCGAAGATCGGCTCTCAAAGGGAGTTGGATGAGATCATTGCATTTATTGCCTGTTGTGAGATGCAGACGCGCATAGCTGTCTGAGGATTGCAATGTGCTGGCTGGTGCTGTGCGAATGGTCGAATGCGACTGCCGGTTCCATGGTTGGTCATGGGTCTCTGTCACCCGCTGTCAGATGGGGCTGCGTGTGCTGCATGGTGCCGTGGTTCGCTGGTGGGCTGCGCAGTGTTGTGCGGCTTGTTGATGGGCTGCGGCTCTGTGTGGTGGGTGCCTCTCCGTCTGGCTCAGCGTGGTGGGGGTTTGTGGCATTGCTGCTGGGATGCGCGCGGTTGTTGCACAGCCCTAGTGCTAGTTAAGACCCTTGTTTGGTGTTCTTAATAGCAGCTTTCTGGAACCTGCCGAGATAGTGCTGTCTTCCCCTTTGGGTTCATAGTTTGACAGCCACTGCTGGTGTTTTTTGCAGTTGCATGACCCCTTTCTTCCCCTTCCTAGGGTTTCTAAGTAGCGGTCTCTTTGAGCTCTTACCCAGATAAGTGCTGTCTCTCCTGCTTGGGTTGTAAGTAGACAGCCCATTCTTTGTGGTCAGGTCCATCTCAGCTGGTTCCCTTCTAGTAGCCTTCTTAGGCCCATTGACTATGTAAAATACCCCTAACTCTGTGATTGCTTCCCTTCGTAGGGTTTTTAAGCAGTCGTCTCCCTGTGCCCCTGCCTAGATGGTGTTATCTCCCCTGTTTAGGTTGTAAGTAGATGACCCACTAGGGTGGTCTGGGCAGCTTCACAAGAAGGTCTACCTGGTTAACTGGAGTCATGCGTGGGAACCACGGTGGGTGAGTACGATCCCTTATTTTGTGTCTAACCATGCTGTATTTCTGGGACCTGTCTCTTTGCTTTGAGCATTGCCCTATCGGGCAACTGAGGTTTGCCCTTACTGCCTTCCCCTTAAAGCCTTGTTTATGCCGGCAGTGCTCCTCTCACTCTGAGGGTCTTCTTATTTCACCGTTTCTCAACGGTACGTCTAAAAACCCATTCTTATGGTAAGCCCCACACAAACCTTTGGGCGCTTTCTCAAATCCATGTATATGGTAAGTGCACATGTGAACCTTTGGGCACTTTTCTAAAATCCGGGCTGTGGTATGGAATGCACCGGAGTTCTGCGTCCATTCTAAAATGCGCCATTGCCCGTACCCTTTCTCGAGTTGGTTAAAACCCCGGCCACCTTGGGTCCCACTCCTTGAGCATCTGAGCTCTTTATTCACGCTCAACCTCTTTGAGCAGGGAGTTACCACTTGCGTTCTGTAGTACGGCTCCTGAGGGAGAGCTGCGGTAGCTCCTGGGTGACAGGCCAACCTAGGTAATCCTAGGCGATTGGCCGTATCCCCTTAAAGGAATACCCTCTGTTTCCAAGCTTCAGGCTCTACCCCGGGTCCAGTATTCTGACCCATTGCAGGTAAGTTTGGGTATGCAGCCCAGGCTCTGGCCGTAGGGGATGTGTCACTGACAGCCGTCACTAAATCTCAGGGGCAACTCCCTTAAAGCTTAGGGAGTTGGTACTTAGTGCTCGCCTCTATGATGACAGGCACTCCCCTCAGCATGGCAGTGTGGGTATAACCGTTCCCCATAGCGACCCCTAGAGGACGCAGTTTGAGTTCCTCGAAAGGGAACGTCTCAGGTTACGTATGTAACCTTGGTTCCCTGAGAAGGGAATGAGACACTGCGTCCTCTAGTCTCTTCGCCATGCTTCGGATGTGAGCTTCAGACAAAGAAGCGAATGTCATTTTCTACCGGCATCCTTTCTTGTTCTACCAGTAGTGGCGTGCTGGCAGCAACGAGTCGTGCCGGAAGTGACGTCATAGGCTGTCGCTGGCCAACTCTGTTGATGTTTTTGTATGTAGGTTTCAGACACAGGTCACGGAGATGGCGTTCCCCATAGCGACCCCTAGAGGACGCCGTGTCTCATTACCTTCTCAGGGAACTAAGGTTACATACGTAACCTGAGACGTTCTTTGTGGAAGTAAAAATGGTTCTTCTATGGCATCACTTTGAAGAACCCTTTAAAGCACCTTTATTTTTAAGAGTGTAGTACAGCAGTAGTTTTCCAGTTTTTGTGGTCTGTGGTAAGACAACCATAGCATAAACAAGAAGTCACAAGTCAGGACATGATGTTACCATTATGCCTGAGGTTTTGTTTTGTTATCTTGGAACAGACAGAAATGTTTACCTTTAAAACTGAATGTGAAATCAATAATGTAGTTTTATTTTCATCTTTAATTGAATTTTTCTGACACATCTTCTCCATAACACCATGTTTTTACACATTTCAGTTGCTTTTAAATTTTATCATTTTCATTTTTGCTGTTTTGTTTCATGATGCAGTGAGATCCAGGCAGTCGTGTAAGGTGACTGTCAAAGATAAAAAATAAAAAAAAATCTTGTTTAAATATTGATCTTATTCAATAATTTGTACAGCATGCAGAGTATTCCAAATTATTATATCTAAGGGATGACAGAGTGAATATCAGAAGAAAACCCCAAAAGAAATGAGATATAAGCAGAATGCAAGGAGTGGAGAAAAGCAAAAGAAACAGAAGAGAGAGTAAAGAGTAGGCAAGAGTAGGTATGTATACATATGCAGGAAACTTACATCCTCCCAAACGGGTGTTTATGTCTATAGACTTTATGTATAGACTTTGTCATTCTTCTATTCCATTTTCCATTGTGCCACTCTTTCATTGTGTCACATGTTATTGTAATGACTATAGGTCAGGTTAGGTGTGGTTGTTGTGACAAGTCAAAGGTTACAGGTAAAAATAGATACAAGTACAGCAAAACAAGCACTTTGAAATGTCATATTTTACATATTACAAAAATCATTTTCTGGAAAAGAACATCTAGTACTATTACTGACTAATTCTGAGAAACATATTGCTCAGGCAGTATAGTTGGAAGATGTCCAACATCTAACAAACACCAATAAAGAAGATATATCTTTCACACATGTATAAAATGTTCATAAAATACATTTTTGGAGAACATTGCATGGAGTATTACATATGAAACAAAATAAATCAAACAAAATAAAAGATTAACATAAATGAGTGACCGTAATGGGTAAATACTTGAATATGATTACATGATGAGGATTAATATAAGGAGCATAAATAAAAGAATAAATTAATAATCATAAATGTATACAAATGGAATTGAAAAGCAAGAAAAATATAAGATTGATTTTTTTGGATACACAATTTCATAATTGTTGTAGTGTTTAAAAGAACATAAACAAAAAATACATAATGCATATATAAAATATGGTGAGAAGATTTTTTTTTTTTTTTTTTTCATTTTTTAGACAGCATTTCATAAATCAGCATCAATGAACAAGGGATATACTGGGAGAACACAGTTCTATGAAGTTAATATCATCATAGTTTATGGCAAAAGGACGGTATGGTTATATTTAGGTTTTAATATAACATTAGTTGCTTCCTAAGTGGGCAGTTTGATTTCACAGAAGTGTGATTGACTTGGAGTTACATAGTGTTGTTTAAGTGTTCCATTTATTTTTTTGAGCAGTGTATATTTCCCCACTAACCTGCCGCATTCTCACGAACGGCTTTTTTCTTTTACTGATCATATTTTATACCTGATGAATGTACAGTTTTAAATGAGTTTGACTGATAAACACCCTTATGAAAGTTAACCATGGTTTTACTATAGTAAAAGTGCCATGTTTTTCCTATTTGTATAACAACACTTTTACTACAAATAGCCTACCGTTGTTAAACTATGTACAATGTAGTAAAACCCAAGCTAATTGTGGTTATATGGTTTAACTTCAATTGCAATTTTTGGTTTTATTTGTAGTCAAACCATTTCTTTGTGTGCGTTGTTGCTCTTATTCTGAGCCCATACTGCTTGTTTCTTTGTTTAAAATGGCTGAATGAATGTGCGGTAACTGCCTTATTTACTGATGTTAAACATTTAAAATCCTGAAATGTTCCTGAAATAATGACAGAATATGAGACAGAATATTGACTAACATATTTAATACAAATAAATGAAGGTTCATTATGATCTTATCTTGGGGCTAACTTCTCAACAGACACCCTCTGAATTGCTGTCATAAAATACAGTAAAATCTAACACCAAAACATTTACATTTAATACATGTATGAAGCTAACAGAGTGTTAACTAGAAATGTTTAGTAAAATTCTATAAAACATTATCAAGAAAACATAACTGCATTTTATAAAATCAAGCCTGCAGGAATATAAAAAAAGCAGTGCAGTAGGATTGTGTAACCAGAGGTAGACAGTTTATACATCAGATGAAGTAACAAGGAACAACTCCACAGTGATACCAGGATACATTCCATGAATTAGTCTAAAGCCTGAACAAAAGCAAAGCTGAACCGTGCAGAGAAAAAACATTTTGGTTAAATAAGCCAATTACTGCTTGTTCAACAGCCTTGCTCTCAGTTCTTTAAATTCAGTTGTACCTTTGTCTATATGGTTGTCTGCAAAAATGTGTACAGGCTGGACAAAGCGTCATGATACTTCACACTGAAGAAGATCCAGCAGGGCAAAGAAGCAAAGAAGCCATGTCACGGTTTCATTCTGGAAAAAGAAATTAACAGTAGTAAATTGGTCTCTTCATGACATCTCTAAGTTACACCCGTGTATTTGTGTAATATTTTAAAATTACGAACTACTAGTGTGGTAGTTGTTATAGTTTTGTACATGCCAAAAACTAAGGGGACTTAGAACCAAGTTCTTGCAGACATTTTTTTTAACATCATTCATAAAGCATGAATTTACTGATGACTTAAAAGAAGAAATTTTAAGCAATATCCGTTTATTAAGCGTTTTTAGCAGATTTATGGCAATTTCTGCTTTTGGGAGATAATCAAGAACAACTTTTTAACCTGAAGATTGGCTCAAATAACAACATTACCATTTTGATGATGACTGTACCTGTATTATCTGTAGTGTCAGATCCTTCATTCATAACAGCGTTCAGATGCCGTTTTAGGAGAGCAATCTCTTTAAAGGAGAAGTCCACAATGGACACAATTGAAGTCCATTATATTAAGAAAAATCCTGAAATGTTTTCCTCAAAATCCATAATTTCTTTACGACTGAAGACAGAAAGACATGAACATCTTGGAAGTGGATTTCTCCTTTAAGGTTCCTGGGCTCATGGATGACTTTTTCTTTAAAACTGGTGTTCCATTTTTACAGGAACTTTGTAGTAACCTCTGCTTAAAACATCAGTGAGAACTCTTGCAAATCTACAAAAAAAAAAAAAAAAGAAAACTGTTAATGTAACTTTTTTTTTTTTTTTTTTTTTTCCCAATAAAATTTTAATTAATACATACCAGTCCTTTGACATCCAAAAAACAAGGAAATATTTGCAGTACATCAGCTGAGCCCCAGTCATCTGTGACTTTCAGTGTTGTATTATCAGGAATGAAAATCTTCTGCTGGATTACACCATAACATCAACAACATGTTATTTACAAAAGAAATTACTGTTACTTACTCTTTAGTAACTGAATACTTATAACTCACCTGAATTGAGAAAATCTGTTATACATACTGCTTCTTCCCTCTATGTTGCACTTTTATCAACACCTGACATTAAAGAGAAAACATGTCATTTAAGATAACTGCTAATGTTAGTGTGATTGAGAATGCAAAATGTTTAAGCTGAAAACCACGCACTCTCATGGGTCACGACTAAAACGTATTTAGCTGTTACGACAACAACAAACATTGCAGGCCTAACTTTACACTTTCATGGCTTTACTAGAAGCTAGCCTCAAATGCACAGAGAAAGCCTTATAGTCTCCAAATGCAACACTACTGACGACAGGGAACTTTGGTTTCGTGTCCATAGCAACCGGGAACTCTTGAGTGTCGTCCATGCTGGCTGAAGACCTTGGTGTGACTTTCGTAGAGGCTACAAGCTCTGGCATGGCGGACCAGACAGGTGAACGGACGTTAACTGTGCATGGCGGTCATCTTGTGAGTTGACTCTGACTGGAACGTGGCAGCCATCTTGGGAGTTGGCTCTGGTTGTGACATGGTGGCCATTTTAAGTGCTGACTCTGACTGGAACATGGCCGCAATCTTGGGAGTTGACCGTGGCTGTGGCATGGGAGTGGTGACCAACACTGGACTTGCAATCGTCAGTGTGTGGCATGGTGTCAATTCTGGCAATGGTTGGCCGGACTCCATGGCCACTGGAGCCCATGGCCTACTGCCTCCCCCCAAAAAATGTTTAGGGGAGACTTCATCTTCCCCTTCCCCAACAGTAAACTCTGATGCACAAAACAGTGAAACGAAGTCAATATATTGCGCCAGAGTCCAACCTGGATCCTCATCAAGCAAGCTTATATCCAGGGCAAGTCCACTCCAAAAACAGTCCCTCAGCAAAGCATCATCGCCAGGTACAAAGTGGCAATACAAAATAAACTCTTCCACATAAGCCTCAATATTACGTCCCCTTTGAAAAATGGAACAAAGTCTCTTTATAGGGTCACAATGACTAACTTGACGTGGGTGCATGATGAAAACTGCTGGTTCCCTTGTTGCGGTGAGTTGTTCTGTTAGGATTGAGCACAAAGAGGCAACAGACAGGTCTAAATGCAGTTTAAGATCCTTTAATGATAATCAACAGAAATATACGTCCAGAATACATGACAAAACCAAGCAGGGGTAACAAGAAACACAGGCGGTAATACCTATCAACAACTCACAACAGACTGTGGCAGACTGGGGCTTAATATACACCAACACAGGACCAAAGAGGAAATGGAACACAGCTGAACCAGGTCGACACTAATAAAAAAACACAGCATGATGGGAAATGGAGGCAGGAACACAAGACCAGTGTGCCTCGCAATGGTGCAGGCAACCGGGCGTGACAGTCTCGCCATAGTCACAGACTGTAATTTAAAAATACTAAATATACTAAATATAGTTTATGCACCTCTTTGGGGCACTGGATCCAGAGCTGTTCTGACTGGATCCAAAGAGCTAGTGCTACTTCCAGCCTTATTTCTCCTACCCCTGCTGCCTCTACCTCTAGCAACAGCTCTCCTATGGACATTATGACCACGTTTACCCCTGCCACCCCCATCACCATTGGGCAAAGGGTCGAAATGATCACTTGTTTGTGCTTCATGAACACTCTCGCCTTGAACGGCGGCACCAACGTGCTACAACAGGAAAAGCGCGATTATTAGACAACCAACAAATTTCCAAAAGGCAAATATTCCCCTTCAGAGTCAGAATTGGTGAAAAACAATTGCAACACATCCTCACAGTACAACTTTTTATTAGCCATTTGGCGAATTTTCTCTTACAATTCACTCGCATGCTATGAACTAAACTAAACTGCTTCCGCATCAATGACACGATAGCTCATTTGCTCTGCTGTTTCCTCAAACACTTTTGCCTTGTCCAAATACTCACACTTGCAGTCTTTGCATTTGACCACTTGACCGCTTATTGGGCGCATTTCCTGTATTTGGCCCAAGTGTTCAAGTGAGAATGAAGACCACAAGTGTGTGGAACCTTTCATTACGTTAATTTGTGGTGCTTCTAATTAAGTGATAAAAACGCAGTTGCAAATGTTGTACTAAATAAATATCACCACTACTCATCTTTGCACAAATAAAACGTGTAACTCTTTGTGTTTCTACCAAATTAGATGTAATATCTAAGCACTATATTAATATTTAACTTACTTTGGAATGGTTTCTGTGATCTCTCACAAGATCTTGGCAAAAAGTCTCACGATTTATTTTCAGAACATGATGGGATACACTAAGCCTCGAATACTGCTCCTGAGGTGGATTTAGTGTGTGTTAAGGACACTGCACTTTGGCATGTTTAAGACCTGGGACAATCTTATGCACTTACTTCCTGTTGCACGCACACGCTTTCAAGTGGCCAAGACTGCAAGTGTGGGTATTTGGACAAGGCATTTGAATAGGAACATGATGTAATTTTGGTCTAGAATCAAAGTACTACATGTCTGCCATCTAGTGGTAGGGAATACAAATGAGATATTACACCATATTAGGAACTTCAGTCTATTTTATTAAGTATGACGTCTCGTCGCAATTTTGCGACTTTGACACTTAAAGGGTTAATATTTGTAACAAAGGGAGGCATGACAAAGTGGGGATCCATGTGCGGTCTTTATTCCATAGAGTGTAGTCAGAACAGGCAGGGTCAGACAGGACAGGCAGAGAGTTCATAGACAGCCTCCTTAAACATGATGGGACAGGCTGAGAGTTCAGAAACGGCCTTCTAGGTCGAGACAAGAGACTGAGTGAGTGAATTCAGAGGCAGTCTCAGTGACGGCAGTGTCGAGAGCTCATGAACGGCTTCTATAGCTGAGGCTGGTATGACAGGTGATTCACTGACCTCATCTTGGCAGACATGGAGTTCATAAGTGGACAGTGAACACCTCCGCCACATCTGTAGGTTCTGCAGTGGTAGCAACAAGAGCTTTAATGGATACAGAGAATTCAGACATGACACTTGCAACCATATCAGAGGCATCAGGAAACGGGGAGAGTTCAAACATAGTGTCTGTGGTAGGAACAGGGGCAACAATGAACATCATGAGCTCTAGAAAGAGTGCTGCTACAGTCAGAGGAGGTTCTGCAACAGAAGTTGCGTTTGCATTCTATTAACCACAGGCACAAGACACTGCTCTGTGCAGCAGAAAAGAAGCAGAGCCCCTGGAAATGACAAAGGTCCATGCACCAATGTCAAATCCAAATGTCAGCTCTAAGGAAGACAAATGGACTTATAGCGAGGGAAAGGACAGGTGTTGAACAAGTGTCAGGAGTTCTACACAAACCTGTCACTTATCATTTTCTGCTTGTTCAACTGCATGTCATACTTCACTGACCAGCACATCTGGGATGCCCGATGGTAGAAGGGGTTGGATAGTTGGATGGAATAGAGATTGAAGTGTTAAAGGCTGGTGGCCCCGCACTGTGGACAGCACTCGCAGTACAATATTGGAGGTACATGAAGGAGCTTCACATACCAAAGCAATGGGAGGATTCAAAAACCATTCTCATTCAAAACAGGTGACAAAAAGCTGCTCAGTAACTACCGACCAATATGCCTTTTCTCATCCATATGCGAGACTTTCACAAGAGTCATCCTCAATCGCTTATTGAGAAAGTTGGATGAGCAGCTTCAAACTTACTGATTGGAGTGTTTTTGAGGCTGCAGCTACTGATCTGGATGAGCTCACTGACACAGTGACATCCTACATCAGTTTCTGTGAGGACATGTGTGTACCCACCAGGACTTATTTAACATTTAACAACGACAAACCTTGGTTCAGTGCAAAACTCAAACAGCTTCGCCAGGCCAATGAAGACGCCTACAGGAGTGGGGACAAAGCCTTGTACAAACAGGCCAAATACACACTGAATAGGGAGATAAGAGTGGCAAAGTTAAACTACTCTGGAAAGCTAAAAAAACAGCTGTAGGGGATCTACAGATGTCAATTTAGCTCAAAGGGAATAATTTAAGATTGAACAGAATCTCCGTTTTACAGCGGATCAGACAACTCTGCAATGGATACTAATATCCACAATATAGTGAAAACACTATTAGCACGGTAACAAGGTCGACAGTTTAAGACATTAATTTATAAGCACAAAACACAAGATACTTCTCTTTTCAATATGAATAGGAATTTATTGGAAAAACCTAATCTAACACATAGCATGCATTCACACATTCATGCGAGTTGCAGAAAGAGAGAAATTGAGGAAAGAATGAGTTTAGAAGAGTGAAAATATGAAGTCCCAAGTTTATAGCATACGTATATGCAATTGCTTAGACCTGAACAACCATCAATCATTTAATTAACCCTCGCACTGAGTTTCTCAATGAGGTTATTCAACTTTATAACAAATGCACCAGTTCAGCTAGAATCTGGAAGTTGTACTTGCATTGCCTTTGTGTTAAGGGGTTTCCTTTGATGACGTCGTTGCAGAAAGGGGTTCCCCAAGGTTGCTGATTGGCTGGAAGTTCGTGGTCTTTCGAAGTGATGTCTTGGGCGTTGGCTGGAGGATGGAGTCGTGTGCGCTGGGTTGAAGTTAAGGCGGGCACGAAGTCTGAGACGCGGCTTAGCGGCAAAACTTAACTTAGAACACGCAACTCTCAACAGAAAGAAAAAGATTAAAGTGAAAGAAAGAAATGTGACGATCTCCTCATGTTTCGTATTAGAGGAGTGGCCGGTGTGCAAGCCGGGAAGCGTTCAAAGAACGCAAAAAGCAGAGGCAAAAATGATGGCTAAGAGCATGGAAATAGCTAAAAGCAACGACTAAAAGCATGGCTAAAACCAATAGCTAAAAGCATGGCTAGGAACGACGGTTAAAAGCTGTAGCTAAAAGCAAAATTTCATGGTGTCCTGTGGTTTTAAACTCAGCTTTGGACACATCCCAAAATGGTGTCTTGACCAATTAGATGTTGTCTTAACTCGGGATATTGCTATGTTTCTCCTCCCAAAACATAAATCAGCACGTTATCTTGTCAGTCACATGGTCAGAATTTTCCCACTCTTGCAGAGTATAATTTGGCCATGATTTCTATAACGTGAATATAATACATTTTACAAAGAACTGATCGGTGGAAACGTTCAAAGCATGAATTTTCAAACTCATACATACCAAACACAAATATAAACCCTTAAGCTATTCAATAGTTATTAAAAGGAGTCTCTCTGTTATTCTGTGAACTAGGGGTGTGTTCTGAGGAACAAAGGAATTTTGAAGGAACTCAGTCTGGTTCTTGTCTTGGGTGGGGGAGCACCACCCAACAAAGTTTCCTCATGTGATGGTCCTGATGTGCTGTATCTTTGACCATTAATCTTGGGTTTCTTGCCCCAAAATTGACAATCTCCTTTCTGAGTTGGGATTATCAATAATTGTGTTCTTTTGTTTTAATGTTGCAGGTTGTTCAAAGCTGTGAAAGTTGGTTGGTTAGGCTTACTTCAGGCTGGCTGGCGCCAGGGTATCTTGGACAGATTTATGACGTGGTCTGGTCAGCATGGGCCTCTTTGTGGAATTTGGCCCTTTGGTTTCAACCAAATGTTCTGATCAGATCTTCAATTTGTCTGATTCACTCTGATACCCTACACAGCTTTCAAGAAATGACTCGAAACCAGTGTGGAATGGCCTGAAAGCTATCACCAGCTACAAGAGCCCATCCTCCAGCACTGAGGCCAATCAACAACTGGCTGATGACCTGAATGAGTTTTACTGCAGGTTTGAAAAACAAAAGACTGGTCTGACACCCTGCACCCCCCCCCCCCCCAACTGTCCCACAACACAGCCATCAACACCCCGCCCCTCCATCCCCCCTACTGTTTCTCAACCTGCCCTTAAGATCTGTGAAGGTGATGTTTGCAAAGTCTTCAGAGGCAGAAGATAAGGAAAGCCAAAGGCCCAGACAGTGTCCCTCCAGCCTGCCTTAAAGCCTGTGCTGTCCAGCTATCATCCATCTTCACATTGATCTTCAACAGATCCCTGGAGCTGTGCATAGTCCCATCCTGTTTTAAATGTTCCACCATCATCCCTGTACCCAAGAAACCAAAAACCACAGGACTTAATGACTACAGACCTGTTGCTTTAACATCTGTGGTCATGAAGTAATTTGAGAGACTGGTGTTGGCCTACTTGAAGGACATTACTGGACCCTTGCTGGACCCCCTGCAGTTTGCTTACCGAACAAACAGGTCTGTGGATGATGGAGTCAATATGGGATTGCACTACATCCTTCAACATCTGGACAAACCAGGGACCTATGCAAGGATCTTGTTTGTGGACTTCAGCTCTGCTTTCAACACCATCATTCCAGATATCCTTCAGAATAAACGGTCACAGCTCTCTGTACCCCCCTCCATCTGTCAGTGGATCACCAGCTTCCTAACAGACAGACAGCAGCTAGTGAGGCTGGGAAAACTCACATCCGGCACCCGCACCATCAGCACTGGAGCTCCCAGGGCTGCGTTCTCTCCCCACTGCTCTTCTCCCTCTACACAAATGACTGCACCTCTAAAGACCCCTCTGTCAAACTTCTGAAGTTTGCAGATGACACCACAGTCATCGGTCTCATCCAGGATGGCGACGAATCTGCTTACAGGCAGGAGGTTGAGCAGCTGTCTCTCTGGTGTAGTCACAACAACCTGGAGCTCAACACGCTCAAAACCGTAGAGATGGCAGTGGACTTCCGGAGAAACACCCCTGCACTCACCCCTCTCACCATCATGAACAGCACTGTGGCTGCAGTGGACTCATTCAAGTTCCTAGAAACTAACATCTCCCAGGACCTGAAGTGGGACATTCACATTGACTCAATTGTGAAAAAAGCCCAGCAGAGATTGTACTTTCTTTGTCAACTGAAAAAGTTCAATCTACCACAGGCTCTGATGACACAGTTTTACTCCGCTGTCATTGAGTCATTTCTGTGCTCTTCTATAACTGTCTGGTTTGGGGCAGCCAGTAAATCAGATATAAGAAGACTGCAACAGACTGTTAGGACAGCAGAAGGAATCATTGGTGTGCACCTGCCCAACCTTCAGGACTTGTACATCTCCAGAGTGAAGAAACGGGCATATCTGTACATAAATCTTCTGTTCCAGATTCATAGATTATTATTTATTTTTACGTTTTTATTTTATTTAAATGTTTTTTTTTTTCTGTTCTCATGTCAGATATGTATGTATGTACCATGTATGTACCAGGAGCACCTTAAAAAAAACACAACAAATTCCTTGTGTGTTTGCGCACACTTGGCGAATAAAGCTAATTCTGATTCTGAGCAGTCATGGGAACAGTCAAGATCAGGGTATGGACTGATCAACCATGTCCATGTCCTACTACTGGACTATTGCAGAGAATACAAGATGCCATTGGTGTTGGCCTTTGTGGATTATGAAAAAGCCTTTGACGGCATAGAGAGCAATGAAGTCTTACGGGCCCTTTACCACCAAGGGATTCTATCAGTCTGATAGAAGAACTCTGCTCTGGATGCTCCACCAGTGTTGCTGTAGACTCGTCTCTCTTCAAAATGCAGTGCTGTAATGGCAGTCTTGTGCGCAATTCTCATATTACAAAATCTGATTTTACTAAACTGATATCCAGCAATAGATAGATGCTTAACTATTGGTAAAAAGTTTGGATAAAACGTTATCGGTCTATCTCTAAACTGAGCTCTGCAGGAAGGTCAATCTCCAGGAACAGAAATGAGCTGCTGTAAATGATTATGATAAGTGAGAATCTTACCTCATCTGTGACTCACTCTGAAACATCAGAATAAAGTTGTCTGCATCTTGAAAATCTAGAAAATGAAAAAGGAAACATTTGATTACAGCATTTCTGTATAGAGGTTGCCTTTTTTTTCTCTTCTAAATAGCATGTGAGCATATGTGATGTATGTGATGTTAAATGCAAACAAGAATAACATATCACTATTTCTATTTATTATTTATTTTGATTCCACAAGTTGGAATCTCATAACTACAGTAAATAATCATTAGATATACAGTAGTCAACATTTGAAGTGGATCAAAACCTTTCATCAAAACTGTCCTAAAACCAAAACAATACCTATTCTTGTCTTAGCACAACTTTGATTAACTTTTTTTGATCCACTTCAAATGTTGATTACTATATCACAGTTAAATAAGTAGTGATAATCTGTGATTCAGCCTTGCCATTATCACTGGTCATTTTGTTTTTTTTATTTTTCTGAAGTAAACAAACTAAAAGTATGACGTCTGCGTAGTGTCTTTGACTGATAACAAGCATTGTCCTTAGCATTGCTTGTGTTGGTCATTAGTTTGATTCCCAGAGCTGGCGCTGAATTGCATGCCATGACAACACATGACATTTTATTTAGAGCCATTCATGTAATTTATATACATATGTGACACAGAATTATTTCTATGGCAACGCTATCAACACCTAAACTTAGTACCTAAATTAATTTGCAACTGTCAGGTCAGATAGCAATTACGTGGTCTAAGTTGTAGC
Organism: Cirrhinus mrigala; assembly: GCA_036247105.1. Taxonomy (NCBI): domain Eukaryota; kingdom Metazoa; phylum Chordata; class Actinopteri; order Cypriniformes; family Cyprinidae; genus Cirrhinus; species Cirrhinus mrigala. The sequence goes on from JAMKFB010000303.1 coordinate 705,040, forward strand.
TCTCAGAAAATTGACAGTTTACATATTGTAAAATTGTTCTACAAGGACATGATTGCTGTCCACAAGTTGGAATCTCATAACTACAGTAAATACAACATGGCATGAACACATCCTCACTTATCAGTCACTGATAAAGTCTTGAATTCAGTTTCAATAACTTTAGATCAGTGCTTCTCAAACCCGTCCTGGGGACCTCCAACCACTGCACAATTTGTACATCTCTTTCATAGGCCACACCCAATTCATGTCTTGCAGATGACCTGATAAGCTGAATCATGTGTTAAATGAGGGAGACATACAAATATGTAGTGGTTGGGGTCCCCAGGACAGGTTTAAGAAGCAATGAGTTGCATAAAAATGTATAGTATAAATATGGTGTTGATGATAAACATGAAAAATTATTTTACATTACCCTATCTTTAACATCATAAATACTCACAGTTTGGTCTGTCACTATAAATGCTGTTCCGTCTAACAAGTATTAGGATCGTCTTCTCTCCTGGATCCGTACATTTTAACTTGTTCCTTCTCCTTGCTGTTTTCTCATTCTCACTTGTTTTGTCCATCTTCTGCAGACTGGTTTGCACAGTGTATGTTAATGTATTCATTTCTCTTGAATTCTGCTGTTTCAGATCTTCGCAGCTTATCTGTTGCAAACAATATGGAGGTACAGCTAAAGTTAAAGTGAAATTTTAAATTTGTTAGTGATTATTAGCAATACAGCTCTACATTTCAGTTTCATTATAATGCAGGCATAATGTCTAGAGATTAAAAAAAAAAAAAAAAAAAAAAAAAAAAAAATGGGTTTAGGACAACTTTAAATAATTCTGATCCACTACAAAACCGTTAATAACAAAGTGTTTTAATCGCCTTGTGATGAGCTAAAAAGAGGCAGTTCTGAGAATTGTGCTTTGTGTGTAGTGTCTAACTTTTATACTGGATTAGGGTTAGTCACACCCAAAGAGATGACTCACTGCCAGTAAAGGTATGTGTGACTACGTGACTTATCAGAATAGGATAACATTTTTGTGTCTATTGTCTATAAATAATCTACACATGACTGTAACAGGACTCCAGGGCATAGTCGGACAAGCAGGGTGGATCTCCAAACAAACAGTAATATCCAGGGCAAGACAAACAATATCCAAAAAGAACAGGCAGAAATCAAAGTCAAAATCCAAGTGAGCAGTCTAAAAGTAACAAATGAACAAGGCTATGAAACTAGGCAAGAACTATGGCAATGAAACAAAACAAAGGCAAAAACAAGGCAAAACTATGACAAGAAACAAAACCGTGGAAATATCAAAACAAGGCAATGAAAACAGGGAAAACGCTTGGTAGAGTCCGCACAGGCAAAACAATTCTTCGCGAGGGCCTGTTTGGTTTAGGCCTCCTTATATGGCCGCCAAACAGGAAGTAACCATAGAAGCAGCAGAGAGAGCGGTAACAACCTGGCGCTCAAAACAACAACAGTCCAGGAGGGTGGGGGAACAGATGCAAAACAGGGGGTGGGACGGAGGGCCAGGTCCGTGCAGAGGAGGTGGGCCTGGATCGTGGAGCAGGGACAGACAGTGAAGCACTGGAGGACCTGGACCGTGGAGCTGTGGCAGACAGTGGAAACTTGGAGGACCTGGACCATGGAGCTGTGGCAGACAGTGGAACCTTGGAGGACCTGGGCCGTGGAGCAGTAGCAGACAGTGTACCATTGGAGCAGAGGTCCACCATGTTTGATTCGGAGGAGCCTGGAGCCATGGTGGAGCAGGGAGTGCAGGCAGCCATGGCGAGGCAGGCAGAGCAGGCAGAACAGGAAGCCATGGCGAGGCAGGAAGAGCAAGCAGAGCAGACAGGAGCAAAGACATCCACAATGGAACTAATGACATCCATAGCAGCGCATAGGGCTCATGATTGGCCTCCTTGACCGTGACATGACAGGCAGAGAGTTCATGAGTGGACGCCGCCCCCATAGGAGGTTCTGCAGCCGGAGCCACCACCTCCGGGGGCACTGGCGCAGACTCGTGGTCAGGCAAAGCTTCAGGAGCAGACTCATGGTCAGACGAGGCCTCTGGAGCACAGTGTGTAGCCCACACGCTCAAAATGGCAACAGCCATTGCAGCACAGTAGATAGTGGGATGCCTGCCGGTCTTGAGGGTGTGGACGCTGTGGACATGTGGCTTGGGAGCGTGGGCTTTGCGTGGCTTGGGAGCGTGGGCTCTGCGTGGCTTGGGATGTCAGTTGATACGTGACGAGGCTCTGGGGGGTCAGCTGATACGTGATGAGGCCCTGGGGGGTCAGCTGAGACGTGACTAGGCTTTGGAAGGTCAGAGGGGACTTGGTGAGGCTCTGGCAGGACGGCCGTGGCTTGGCGAGGCCCTGTACTAGCAGCCATGTTGTGAAGAGGTGCTGTTATGTCTTGACTTGACTCGACTCAGGGAGGTCTGCCGTGACTTGACTTGACTCAGAGGGGTTTGCCGTGACTTGGCGTGACTCGTGAAGAACAGCTGTGACTTGACTTGGCTCAGGCAGGTCAGCTGTGACTTGACTTGACTCGGGAACAACAGCAGTAACTTGACTTGGCTCATGAAGATCTGCTGTAACTTGGCTTGGCTCATGAAGATCTGCTGTGGCTTGGCTTGGCTCGGGGAAGACAGCAGCAACTTGACTTGGTTCATGAAGATCTGCTGTAACTGGGCTTGGTTCATGGAAATCAGCTGTGGTTTGGCGTGACTCATGGGGAACAGCTGTGACTTGGCTTGACTCATGGGGAACAGCTGTGACTTGGCTTGACTCATGGGGAACAACAGCTGTGTCTTGGCTTGACTCATGGGGAACAACAGCTGTGTCTTGGCTTGACTCATGGGGAACAACAGCTGTGACTTGGCTTGACTCATGGGGAACAACAGCTGTGTCTTGGCTTGACTCATGGGGAACAACAGCTGTGACTTGACTTGACTCATGGAGAACAACAGCTGTGACTTGGCTTGACTCATGGAGAACAACAGCTGTGACTTGGCTTGACTCATGGGGAACAACAGCTGTGTCTTGGCTTGACTCATGGGGAACAACAGCTGTGACTTGACTTGACTCATGGAGAACAACAGCTGTGACTTGACTTGACTCATGGAGAACAACAGCTGTGTCTTGACTCATGGAGAACAACAGCTGTGACTTGGCTTGACTCATGGAGAACAGCTGTGTCTTGGCTTGACTCAAGGAGAACAACAGCTGTGTCTTGACTCATGGAGAACAACAGCTGTGACTTGGCTTGACTCATGGAGAACAGCTGTGTCTTGGCTTGACTCATGGAGAACAACAGCTGTGTCTTGACTTGACTCATGGAGAACAACAGCTGTGACTTGGCTTGACTCATGGGGAACAACAGCTGTGACTTGGCTTGACTCATGGAGAACAGCTGTGTCTTGGCTTGATGCATGGGGAACAACAGCTGTGACTTGGCTTGACTCATGGAGAACAACAGCTGTGTCTTGACTTGACTCATGGAGAACATGTGACTTGGCTTGATTCCGAAGTAACATCTGTAACTTGACGTGGCTCAGGAAACACAGCTGTCACTTGATTTGGCACTGAACGTGCAGCCCTGACTTGACTTGACACCGGAGGATCAGGCATTACTTGATTTGTTTTGTGTGTGGCAGTCATGGTGAGATGAGATTTGGATGAGATGGTGCTGGACTGATGAGACCGGGGACTCAGATGGGGCGGCCATCTTGTGAACAGGCTTGGGGATGGCGGCCATCTTGTGAACAGGCTCGGGGATGGCAGCTATCTTGTGGACTGGCTTGGAGATGGCAGCCATCTTGTGAGCTGGCTGTGGGAGGGCGGCCATGACTTGAGCAGGCTTTGGCTTAGAAGACATGACGTGAACAGCCTTTGGCTTGGCGGGCTTGGCATGAGAGGGTTCTGGCATGAAGTTAACAATACCGGACATGACAGAAAAATTGGGAGATACTGTGGGATAGCAGGGTTCCTCATTAGCAATCCCCACAGTAAATGGTGAGCCAGCCAACCGGAGTGCACAGTCAATGTATTGTTCTAGTGTAGCCAAGCATCTATTGTCTGGCATGAGGTTGTACAAATTGTCCTTAAGTCCATTGCAAAAAATTCCTTTCAGGGCCACATCATTAAAGTCCACCAAATGACACAAATTACAGAAATCCTCCACATACTCTTCTATAGCCCGATTACCTTGACGCAGGCAGAGGAGGCGTGATGCTGGGTTCATGGTTGATCTGTGTCCAAAAGCTACTGGATCTTTGGGGCGGCGAAGTATTCTGTAACAGGACTCCAGGGAAGCGTGTAAGATCCAGATGCGAGCTTTATTAAACACAGCGTAGTCAGACAGGCAGGGTCGATCTCCAAACAAACAGTAATATCCAGGGCAAGACAGAAGCAATATCCAAAAAGAACAGGCAGAAGGTCAAAATCCAAGTGAGCAGTCTAAAAGTAACAAATGAACAAGGCTATGAAACTAGGCAAGAACTATGGCAATGAAACAAAACAAAACAATGGCAAAAACAAGGCAAAACTATGACAAGAAACAAAACCGTGGAAATATCAAAACAAGGCAATGAAAACAGGGAAAACGCTTGATAGAGTCCGCACAGGCAAAACAATATTGCACGAGGGCCTGTTTGGTTTAGGCCTCCTTATATGGCCACCAAACAGGAAGTAACAATAGAAGCAGCAGAGGGAGCGGTAACAGACAGTCCATGAGCAAGGGCTCCCTCTGCTGGCGTGGCGTTACAATGACTTGGTTATATGTAGTTATTAACGCTTTCAACACACCTGCCCCAGACCTGCATAGGTCATTTTATATTTTATACATGCATATATTTCCACGTGATGCAGGGCAACGGCTCACTGTAGCCTACTGAATGCAGTTATGTGCAAAAAAGAGAATGAGGCAAAAATGCCCCGTATGAGTTTTTGTCTCATATTTATATTATATGATACAGTTAAAAAATATCACACAAGCACTGTTTTTGTCTTGAATACCACAACTGCAAATGTGATTCTGATTTTATACAACTGTTCAATAAATAAGAAATATTATTATATTTTAGACACAGCATTGTCACTTTTATTTATCAATATTTCAACTTTTCTATTTCAGGAATTAAGACATGACATATGCAAGGCCATCTTGACCAATTAATCAAAAGATAAAGATCATTCTGTTAAACAATGGAAAATTTAACCAAAGGTGTTTCATTACTGTTGAAATTACAGAAAAAAAAAAGACTGTAGAGGTTTGAGAAGTTTCATTATTATTATTATTATTATTAGTTTGAAATGATTGTACAATTGAGAGGCAACAGCTTTTGTTGAATAAAGAGCTTTATAAAATAAATTGAATTTAATTGAATTGAATGATTATTTTATACTCATTTTATTTCCTCAATATTTGACAAAAAGGGTATGTGTACTGACACTCAGAAGATTTTTAACTCACAAAAAGAAGAGACAACACCAGGATTAAGCACATAACTCTAGAATGGTTTAGTTTGTTAAGTCAAAACCAGAAAGACTAATTCACTGCTGGTTCCCTAAAGATTTTCCTATATAATTGTTACGAATCTGGTCGGTGTTCTGCGGTCCGCTCACCACCAGATGTCGCTCTCACCCTATCATCTCACACAGACTGTTGGACTACACCCCGGACTACATTCCCCATCACTCAGCGCGCTGATTGAGTCAGCACCCGTGACCAATCAGTGGCGCTATAAAAGCCCCGGTCTCTCCCCTTGCAAGCCATGGAGTGTTGTTATTATTATTGTTAGCTTTCCCTAGTTTCCGAGTTCCTAGTTCCCTTTAGTTCCCTCGCCTGGCCATCTCGTCTCGACTGTCTCGCCGCCTGCCTATTGGACTCTTGCTCGTTTCTTGGATTATTCTCTACGTCTTGCCTTTGATGTACCTGTTTGCTACTGTTTGACCCTGCCTGTTCGACCATGTTTTTGTCTCGTCCTATTAATAAAAGCTCGCAGATGGATCCGCTCGCCTCTCGTTTCACTCACACCGTTACAGAACACTCCGTCAAACAAGGATCCAGCAGCTTCACTCCCGGACATTCAACAGATATGGACACAGAGAGGATACTATTCAGGATTAAACAAGGACCACGCACACTTGAACAATACACCTGTGAGTTTCTGGCTATTGCTAATAACTCTACCCTCCCGGACTGTATCATTATAGAAATTTTTTGTGACGGCGTAAATCAGCCTTTAAAGACGAGACTGAGACGGGAGGGCCCGCGCTCATCTCTGGCTGCTTTCATGGACTTTACGTTATTGTGTGTGGGCTCGCCATCTACCGTGGGTGTCACGGATGAGGAGCACGACGCCACGGAACCGCTGGCCGCCTGGCTTGCTCGTGAAATGGCGGCCACGCTGGAGCGCGCTCAAGCAATGGCGACGGCTACGGATAGCGCTCATCTAATGGCGGCGACAGCTGTGCCCGTTCACAAGATGGCGGCCGCGCTGGGGCGCGTTCATACCATAGCGGCGACAACAGAGCCCGTGCACAAAATGATGGCGACAGCGGTGCGCGTTCGTAAATTGGCGGCTGCGCCGGTGCGCGCTCACAAGATGACGACGACGGCGGAGCCCGTTCACAAAATGGCGGCGAAAACGGAGCTCCGTCACGTCACAGCTGCCATACCAGAGCCATATAAAGTTGCAGCTGCGTTTCCTGAGTCAAGCCAAGTTTCTAAGTCCAGTCAAGTTGCAGCTGCGTTTCCTGAATCCAGTCAAGTTGCAGCTGTGTTTCCTGAGTCAAGTAAAGTCACAGCTGCCACCCCAGAGTCAAGCAAGATTACAGCTTCAGTGTCAGTTTCGGTGTCAAGTCAAGCTACAGCTGCTGTTCCTGTGTCAAGTCAAGCTGTAGCTGTGTTTCCTGCATCAAGTCAAGTCAGAGCTGCTCTTCCTAAGGCAAGTCAAGTTAAAGCTGTTTCCTGTGTCAAGTCAAGTTAAAGCTGCTGCTGTTCCAGAGTCAAGCAAGGTCAAAGCTGCCGCTCCTGAGTCAAGCAAGGTCAAAGCTGCCGCTCCTGAGTCAAGCAAGGTCAAAGCTGCCGCTCCTGAGTCAAGCAAGGTAAAAGCTGCTGTTCCTGAGCTAAGTACAGTCAAGACTGAGATTCTTGTGTCAAGCAAGGTCAGAACGGATCTTCCAGAGTCAAGTCAAGTCACAACTGGTCTCCATGAGCCAAGTCAAGTCACAGCCGATCTCCAAGAACCAAGTCAAGCCACAGCTGATCTTCACGAGCCAAGTCAAGTCATTGCTGGTCTTCGCGAGCCAAGTCAAGTCACAGCCAGTCTTAATGAGCCAAGTCAAGTTATTGCTGTTGTTTCTGAGTCAAGTCACGTCCCGCCTGACGGCCCAGAGTCAAGTCACGTCCCGCCTGACGGCCCAGAGTCAAGTCACGTCCCGTCTGACCGCCCAGTGCTTCGTCAGGTCTCGTCTGACCTTCCAGAGCCCCGTCACATCTCGTCAATCTGTCCAGAGCCTCGCCACGTCTCGTTTAACTGCCCAGAGCCTCGCCATGTCTCGTCTGACATCCCAAGGTCACGGCCTATTATGATGGCCAGCGTGCTGGACCCACCACTAGTGTCAGTGAGGGCAGCAAACATCCCAGTGGCATCAACACCGTCAAAATCCACCATTAAAGAGGTCCTGCCACCCGCCACTGCTCTTCCCTTAATGGCGGTTGCCATTTGGTGTGTGTGGGCTGCACACTGTGCTCCCGAAGTCACGTTTGTTCACAAGTCTGCTCCTGAGGTCACGTCTGCACACAAGTCTGCTCCTGAGGTCACGTCTGCTCACAAGTTCGCTCCTGAGGTCACGTCTGTTCACAAGTCTGCTCCTGAGGTCACGTCTGCTCACAAGTTCGCTCCTGAGGTCACGTCTGTTCACAAGTCTGCTCCTGAGGTCACGTCTGTTCACAAGTCTGCTCCTGAGGTCACGTCTGTTCACAAGTTTGCTCCTGAGGTCACGTCTGTTCACAAGTCCGCTCCTGAGGTCACGTCTGTTCACAAGTCTGCTCCAGAGGTGTCGTCTGGTCTCAAGTCTGCTCCAGAGGTGCCGTCTGGTCTCAAGTCTGGAGGGCCCCGGCGCCTCCTGCTCTGCCTCTGGCTCCGCCCTGGAGGGTCCCTGCGCCTCTTGCTCTGCCTCCGGCTCCGCCCTGGAGGGCTCCTGCGCCTCCTGCTTCGCCCTGGAGGGCACCTGCACCTCCTGCTCCGCTCTGGAGGGCTCCTGAGCCTCCTGCTCTGCCCTGGAGGACTCCTGCTTCGCCCTGGAGGACTCCTGCTTCGCCTCCGGCTCCGCCATGGAAGGCCTCTTCCCCGGCGGTTCTGCCTCAGTCTCCCGGCCCTCCCACTGTTCTCTCACCCTATCATCTCACACAGACTGTTGGACTACACCCCGTACTACATTCCCCATCACTCAGCGCGCTAATTGAGTCAGCACCCGTGACCATTCAGTGGCGCTATAAAAGCCCCGGTCTCTCCCCTTGCAAGCCACGGAGTGTTGTTATTATTATTGTTAGCTTTCCCTTGTTTCCGAGTTCCTAGTTCCCTTTAGTTCCCTCGCCTGGCCATCTCGTCTCGACTGTCTCGCCGCCTGCCTATTGGACTCTTGCTCGTTTCTTGGATTATTCTCTACATCTTGCCTTTGATGTACCTGTTTGCTACTGTTTGACCCTGCCTGTTCGACCATGTTTTTATCTCGTCCTATTAATAAAAGCTCGCAGATGGATCTGCTCGCCTCTCGTTTCACTCACACCGTTACAATAATGGAGTTTTTTGATTCAACTTGATGAGAATGCTTTGTTCTACTAACGGCACACACACATACCCCAAGTATTCTTATGTAGTAACTTCTTAGATGTTGTAGAGAAAAACATAAAAGTATCGTCAAGTTACATTTACCACAGGAATTAAAAAAAAAAAAAATTTACTTAAGAAAAAATTGAAGAAAAACAATTAAAAGTGGGGAGAAACTTATGTTATAAAATAAATGTTTTTCTCCAATGCATGGTGGACACAATTATTGGCACCCTTAGAAATTATAATAAGTAAAATATCTCTGAAGTATATTCCTATTCATATTTGCATTTATTTAGCACACTAGAATGACTAGGAGTATGATATTGTCCAGCCATGACTTCCTGTTTCACAGGATGTTAAATATGAGGAGCACAAAGGCCAAATTCCCTTTATCATCGATCACAAGGAATAAAACCAAATAATATAGTTCTGATGTGCAGAACAAGATTGTTGAGCTTCACAAAATAGAAAGTGACTGTAAGAAAAGAGCTAAGGCATTGAAAATCCCCATTTCCATCATTAGAACAATAATTAAGAATTCTAATCAAATAAAGATGTTACAAATCTGCCTGGAAAAGGACGTGTGTCTGTATCGTCCTAATGCATGGTGAGGAGGACAGTTTAAATGTCCAAAGACTCTCCAAGGATCACAGCAAGAGAACTGCATAGATTAGGCAAAGCAAGGCAAGGCAAGTTTATTTATATAGCACAATTCATACACAAAGGTAATTCAAAGTGCTTTACATAAAAGGAAGTAGAATGATCATAAAAGCAATAATAAAAACAATAATCACAAAAAAGGAAATAGAAACAATCATAAAAACATTGATCACAACAATAAAACAACAAATGTAAAATGTAAAAACTGATTGATTTTGTGGTGCGGTCAGTGACTGATCGGGAGGCGTGGGATCCATTTGCGACATCTTTAATACAAACTCGGAGTGAAACAGGCAGGGTAAATCACCAGCATACAGTACCACGGGGATAATACAAAGAGTAAACGGTAGTCCAGTGAGTGGCGGTGAGGGAGGGGTCGAGAATGTCCGTGGCAGGGACCCAGGATCTTTCCTCTGGGCCGAACCCCTCCCAATCGACCAGATACTGGAGGTGACCTCTCCGGCGCCGGGAATCCAAGATGGCATTAACTTGATAGACCTCCTCGCCGTCGATGATGTTGGGGGGAGGTCCCTGTGAGACGGTCTCATCTAGGATCTCCACTCCTTCCGGACTGTCAGCGGGCTTTAACAGAGAGACATGGAAGGTGGGTGAGATGCGATATTCTGAAGGTAATTTTAATCTGAACGAAACAGGTGTGATTTGTTTTATGATCTGGAAAGGACCCACGTACCTGGGGCTTAATTTTCTGCATGGTAGACGAAGGCGCAGGTCCCGGGTGGAGAGTCACACCCATTGTCCGGGCTCATAAGGGGGGTTGGGACGACGTCTACGATCGGCCTGAACTCTGGTGCGACGTATAGCGCTCTGGAGGTGTATGTGGGCCTGGTTCCATGTTTCCTCACTCAGTTGAAACCAGGAGTTGACCGCGGGTAGATTCGAGGGTTCGCCGGACCAGGGAAACAGAGGCGGCTGGAAGCCTAGGATGCACTGAAAGGGGGTGAGTTGAGTGGAGGGCTTGCGCAAGGAGTTCTGGGCGTATTCTGCCCAGAAGAGGTATCGACTCCAGGTGCTCTGTTGGTTATGACAGTAAGTGCGGAGGAAGCGGGTCAACTCCTGGTTCAATCTCTCTACCTGTCCATTGGCCTGGGGGTGGTATCCCGATGTCAGACTCACATTGACTCCGAGGAGGCTGAAGAAGCTGGACCAGAGGCGTGAGGAGAACTGAGGACCGCGGTCGGATACGATGTCTTCTGGGAGGCCATAGAGTCTGAATACCCAGTTGCACAATAATTCTGCTGTTTCCATGGCCGTGGGGAGTTTAGCTAAGGGAATGAAGCGGCAGGCCTTTGAGAAGCGGTCAATGATAGACAGGATGGTGGTATAGCCGTTGGAGGGAGGAAGGTCTGTGACAAAGTCGATTGCTATATGGGACCATGGGCGTTGTGGCACAGGCAAGGGTTGCAGCAGGCCGGCTGGCAGGCGGTGAGGTACCTTGGAAATGTTGCATACGGCGCATCTACTGATAAATTGGATGGTGTCGGCGTGTTGACCTGGCCACCAAAACCGGTTTCCCAGCAGCTGCAGAGTAGCCTCAATTCCAGGGTGGCCTGAGCTAGGGGTGTTGTGTAACTTGGCTAGCACCCGTGGTCGGAAGGTGAGCGGGACATAGACCAGGTTGGGCGGACATTCAGCTGGGGTAGGATCTTGAACCTGGGCCTCCGAGATCTCCGTCATGATATCCCAAGTCACAGGTGCTATTATCATGGAGGGAGGTAGTATGGGTTCGGGGTTGCCGATTGGAAGGTCAGGCTCGTGGAGGCGAGAGAGAGCGTCAGCCTTGGTGTTCTGGGAGCCGGGTCGGTAGGTGACGGAGAAGTCGAACCTTGAAAAGAACAGCGCCCAGCGAGCCTGTCGGTGATTTAGGAGCTTAGCCGAGCGGAGATACTCTAGGTTTTTATGGTCGGTGAGGACGGTGAAGGGGTGTTTGGCGCCCTCGAGCCAGTGCCGCCACTCCTCCAGGGCTAACTTGATGGCTAGCAATTCTCGGTTGCCCACATCGTAGTTCTTTTCTGCAGGGCTCAACTTGTGAGAATTCAACGCACATGGAAACATCTTGGCAGGGTCACCCTGGCATTGCGAAAGCACCGCCCCGACCCCGGTGCTGGAAGCGTCCACCTCGACAATGAAAGGTCTGTCGGGGTCGGGATGGTGGAGAATGGGTGCGGTGGTGAAGCGACGACGTAGCTCATCAAAATGCCTGGATAGCCGATTGGAACCAGGTGAGGCGTGAAGCTCCCTTCTAGATCATTGTGGTGAGTGGTGCTGCCACGGAGCTGAAGTTTCGGATGAAACGTCGGTAGAAGTTCGAGAAACCGAGGAACCGTTGGAGCTCCTTGAGTGTGGCAGGGCGCGGCCAGTTCATGACAGCGTTGACCTTGCGTTCGTCCATGGCAACTCCTTCGGGGCTGATGATGTAGCCAAGGAAGGAGATCTTGTCTAGGTGGAACTCACATTTCTTCTCCTTTGCGTAAAGCTGGTGTGAGATGAGGCGTTGTAGTGTGGCCCGGACGTGGGTGACGTGTTCAGAGTAGGAGTTAGAGTAGATGAGGATATCATCAATGTAGACTATTACCCATCTATTCAGCATATCGCGGAAAACCTCATTTACGAAGGCTTGGAAGAATGATGGACTGTTAGCCAGACCGAAGGGCATGACCAGGTACTCATAATGCCCACTGGTCGTGGAGAAGGCGGTCTTCCACTCGTCCCCGGAGCGGATCCTGATGAGGTTGTAGGCTGACCTTAAGTCCAGTTTGGTGAAAATCTTGGCGGAACGTAACTGCTCCAAGGCTGAAGGAACAAGCGGAAGGGGGTAGCGGTACTTGATGGTGAGATCATTGAGGGCACGGTAATCGATGCATGGACGGAGGCTTCCGTCCTTCTTCTTGACAAAGAAAAAACCTGCGGATGCTGGAGAGGTGGAAGGCCTGATGAAACCCTTAGTCAATTCTTCTTGAATGTATGTGTTCATGGCCGCGGATTCCGCTTGTGACAGTGGGAAGATGCGTCCCCTGGGGGGAGCTGCCCCAGGTATAAGGTCGATGGCACAATCACCCGGGCGATGAGGTGGTAGTTGGGTGGCCCCTTGCCGGCTGAAGGCTTCGAGCAGGTCTTGGTACACAGCAGGTATGGAGCTGGTCGTGGTCTGAGGGCTGGGTGATGGTTGAGACTGGTTCCCAGGCTGAACGCAATGCTTCTGACAGGAAGGTGACCAACGGGTGATTGTCCGATCGTTCCAGGCTATGGTGGGTCCGTGAAGGTTTAGCCAGGGGTATCCTAGGATGATGGGTGATTGGGGCGATGATATGACGAAGAGGCGGATGGTTTCGTGGTGATGAGGAGCAATGCAGAGAGTGAGATCGGTGGTAGTATGTCGAATCTTGCCTGAGCCTAGTGGTCGTCCGTCGAGGGCTGCCACTGTCACATGTGGAAAGCAAGAGGAGACAGGTACGTGATTAGCGGCTACAAATGCGGCATCAATAAAATTTCCAGCAGCTCCAGAGTCAATGAGAGCGGTGGTGTTAATAGTGGCCTCCCCAAAGTCCAATACAACCGGTATCTCACAACGACTTAATGGAGGTTCGTCAGTACTCACCGCGGCTCGTTGGCGTGGGGGTCGCGTGGGACAGGTGGCCCGGATGTGTCCTGGTTGACCGCAGTAGAGACACAAGTTGCCCCGGAGTCTCCTCTCACGCTCCTCAACAGACAACTTAGTGGCTCCGATCTGCATGGGTTCGGGCGCCGCATCAGCCACGGACATAGGCGGAGGCAAGGTGACGAATTGGCGGTTGGGCTTACGTGAGCGCATGATATTGTCGACTCTGATGGATAGATAGATGGATGTATTGCTCCACTTGTAAGTCAGCGTTCAGGCCCTTCCTGTAATGGAGCTTAAGGGGTCCGTCATTCCACCCGCTCTGGGCCGCGAGGGTGCGGAAACTTAGCGCGTAGTCCGCCGCGGTCGTTCGGCCTTGCTTAAGCGCCATGATCTGTTCTCCCGCCTCTCCGCTCTCTGAGCTAGGTTGGAATACCTCCTTGAAGCGTTGCAGGAAGGCTTGAAACGAAGGGAAGGTTGGCTGATCCAGCCGCCAGACCGCGGTAGCCCAATCCAACGCCCTCCCGGAAAGTAGCGAGCACACAAAGGCGATCTTAGCCTCGTCCGTCAGGTATAGATGCGGCTGCTGGCTGACAAACAGTGAGCACTGCAACAGAAATCCCTTGCATTTGGCGGGCGATCCATCGAACTTTTCGGGAAACGCCAAACGCGGACTAGCGGCAAACGCCTGCGCCCCCGGTGGTGGTGTGATCGCGGGTGGCGTCGCGGGCGGTGGCGTGTTTAGGAGGTGTTAGTTGGAGTCCCTGCAGTGCTTGCACAAGCTGTCCCGTTAGATCGGTGAGGCGATCCAATTGGTGCTGGTGAGCCATCAGGGTTGAGGCCTGTGCAGACAGCTCGGTGGTAATTTGCTGAACCATCGCGGGACTCGCCGATGGTGTCGCCTGGGCGGTCGCTGGATCCAATGGCGGCGAAGTTTTCTGTGGTGCGGTCAGTGACTGATCGGGAGGCGTGGGATCCATTTGCGACATCTTTAATACAAACTCGGAGTGAAACAGGCAGGGTAAATCACCAGCATACAGTACCACGGAGATAATACAAAGAGTAAACGGTAGTCCAGGCAGTTTGGTCGGGGCAGGCAGAATAGAATCAGAATAACGAGATAAACAGTCCAATCGGCAACAGGAAAGACACTAGAAATGAAAACGCTCAGGATGATAGTCGAACTAACCAAACTTCGCGGTGAGCGCCTCCGGCCGGCGGCCTAAAATGGCCGACAGAGGGGAAGCGCTTGGAGGGGACCCGGAACCGGAAGTGGGGGACCCCAGGTACGGAATTGTGGGAAGTGTAGTGGGTTAGTACTCCGTTGAGGGTTCCCGCTGACGGCGGTTGGAGGGAGCCACAAAGACCGCTCCGGTGACAGATTTAATAATTTAAAAATTATTTAAAAATTGATTTAAAATAAATTTAAGACAGTTAAAAACAGAAAATGATTATACATAATGCAATCAGTTCGGACGTAGCACAGTGCTCATTCAGTAAATGCACAGCTAAACAGATGAGTTTTGAGTCTAGATTTAAATGTAGCTAATGTTTTAGCACATTTGATCTCTTCTGGAAGCTGGTTCCAACTGCGGGCAGCATAATAGCTAAAAGTGGATTCCCCTTGTTTTGTGTGAACCCTTGGTATTTCTAACTGACTCGATCCTAATGATCTGAGTGGTCTGTTAGGTTCATATTCAGTGAGCATATCTGCAATGTATTTAGGTCCTAGGCCATTGAGTGATTTATAAATGAGTAAAAGTACTTTAAAATCAATTCTAAATATAACTGGAAGCCAGTGTAGGGACCTGAGGACTGGTGTGATATGCTCAGATTTTCTGGTTCTGGTCAGAATCCTGGCAGCAGCGTTCTGGATGAGCTGCATCTGTCTAATGGTCTTCTTGGGAAGGCCAGTGAGGAGACCATTACAATAATCCACCCTGCTTGTGATAAAGGCATGAACAAGTTTCTCCAAGTCTTGACTGGAAACAAAACATCTAATTCTTGCAATGTTTTTGAGATGATAGTATCAAAGTCAAAGTCAAAGTCAACTTTATTGTCAATTTTGCCGTATGTGCCAGACATACAGAGAATTGAAATTGCGTTACTCTCAGACCCTAGGTGCATACACGTAACATTAAATACAAAAAGTACAATTTTAAAGATGCAAATAAATACAATTATACATATAATATATAGAATATATAGAAATATCGTGCAAAAAGAGCTTATGATTGTAATAAAGTGACATAAAGTGACATAGTCTTTAGAGGTAGTCTGAGGGTAGTAATTGGGTAGTATGAGGTAGTATGCTGATTTAGTTAAGTTTAGTTTAGTTTGGTTAAAAGGCTAAACAATGGAGATTTATTTTCACAGCCACCTTTGCTCATATTTACCAAGGATGCCAATATTAGTGGAGGGCACTGTATTTGTCAATCATCACATACTGAAACCATCTTGTGTTCAATCATGCACAGCACTGTCACCTCAGTCACTGAATGAATAGCATTTTCCAACTCTTTAAACTGCCAATCTTTTGTTCCTTTTACCAAAAAACATGCTTTTTTTGTTGCTTGTTTTTTCCTCATTCCTAAGGTGCTTTCAAGGAGCATTTCTAGGTATTGAAAACATCAAGGTGTGGATCTGGTTTGGAGCTACACACAGTGTTGGGAAAGTTACTTTTAAAAGTAATACATTACATTATTTTATATTGCATTACATGGTTACTTTTTATGGAAAGTAATGCATGATGGTACTTCATCTGGACTGAGCTTGCCTGTTTGTTTTTAATATAAAAAAGTTAGCTGTTTTTGGAAAATTGTAAAAACGCTCTCACACCAAAAGTGAAATGAATAAGCCTTGGCGTTAGTATGGTTGAATTAGATCATTGAAGCTCAGCTAGAAAGACATGGGTTAATGACAAGGGATTGAATGCATAAAGAATATTTGTGTTATTTAAATAAAATCATGTTCACACATCACGCACAATACCTGCTCTCACTCCTGATTATTCCCAATATGATAACAGGAGAGTTGTCAGTCAATACATGGAAAACAAAGTAACTGGCATTACTTGTTTAAAAAAGTAAAAGTAATAATTACCAAACTCATACTGACAAACACAGAAATGGCAGTGAAATACAGCTGAAATAAAAAAATCTGTAGAATCCTTTAAATCATCTCAGCAGATCTTTCATTTGATTGCAAAAGATCACAACACAACAAAATAGACAATAGATTCAAACCAGACAAGACAGACTCAGCTTTCACTTCAATACACACCATTTTTCAAGTTTAGGTCCACCAAAGTTATCTACACTCCTGTCTGTTTTTTTTTGTCTGCATCATAACTGATTAGATTGGCTGTCACCCAAACAACCTGCAAAGGGTAAATAACTATGACTGACGTGCTTAAACATGCACACACAGACACGCACGCATGTTATTCTGCTTTATTAAGATGCTTATGTAACACAAACACGCACATCCACACGCACACACGCACGTAACACAAACACCAGTTATGGTGAACTATCAGTGTTAAATAAAAAGCTTTCAAAATCCATTTTTGTCATAATCCTTACCCATATGGAAATGTAATATATGTGCTTATATTAAATACCCACATATTAAATACATGTTTACCCCAGTCTACCCCATACAAAAATGTTTATGTATAATACATTTATTGCCATATATGGAATGTATCTAATTACATATATTACATACATTGCATATATGGCATGTATGTAATTATTAATATATGTATTATGTAAATACAGGTTGTAGACACATGTAGGACACTCTACAAAGTTGCAGTGCATTGCACATTTCACACCTTAAGCCTTAAATGTTAAATGGTACAATAAGCTACACAAAGTAACATCTTTGTTTAAACAAAATGTATCTAAATAGAACAAAATATTATTGAGCTGCACAATCAAATAAAAAAAAAGAAACAATTACATATATAACTGATCAAAGCACTGAACAGAAAGAAAGAAAGAAAATCAATTGGTTCAGCTAAAGGTCTACAGGCTTGTATTCCCACAGCTTGGTTAGTTTTTGGTTTATTGCCATCCCCAGTAGGCCCCAGGTGAAGAAATTTCTGGATCTCAGCATCTGTAAAAAAAAAAATTAGTAAAAGTTAGGTTTTTATAATATAATTACAATAAATTGATTTACAAGGCCCAGAATTACAGTTAAACTTAAATGTATCATTAAAAATCACATTTTCTGAACCATATATGCATTTCAGGAAGTGCACAACATTTAAAAGCAATTTTTTAACTTTTGGTAGTGTTGGGTGGTACAGTAAACTAAACTTGATTTTTTTAAGTGTAACTTTTATGTTTGGTTGACTGCATTTTAGTTTGATTAATGGCTGAAATGTCAAGTTAGCAATGCTTATTGTGTGTGTCAATGTAAATGTGTGTGTGAGGCACCTGCGTGATCAATTTATTAAAGTAAAGGTATAAAAGAACAAACAAACAAAAAAAATGCATTAAGAGTGTCACAAAAATGAAAGTGGCCTATACTTGTCGCAGAGTTTTTCTTCTTATGTTAGTTTGTTAATTATTTAAGAGAAATATATTTTGTATGTACTTGTAACGCCACGCCAGCAGAGGGAGCCCTCACCCATAGACTGTCTGTCACCGCTCCCTCTGCTGCTTGTATGGTTACTTCCTGTTTGGTGGCCATTTAAGGAGGCCCATACCAAACAGACTTTGTGAAGTATTGTTTTGCCTGTGTGGACTCTACCAAGCGTTTTCCCTGTTTTGCCTGTTTTCCCTGTCTTGTTTTTTGTTATCTCCACGGTTTTGTTTCTTTGTCATAGTTTTAGCTTGTTTCTTGCCATAGTTTTGTTTTGCTTCATTGCCATAGTTTTTGCCTAGTTTCATGGCCTTGTTTATTTTGCTACTTTGGACTGCTCACCGGTATTTGGACTCATTGCCTGTTTTACTGGATTACGCTTTTGTCTTGCCTTCATATTACTGTTTGTTTGGAGATCGACCCTGCCTGTCTTGACTACGCTGTGTTTAATAAAGCTCACATCTGGATCTTACACGCTTCCTTGGAGTCCTGTTACAGAATACTTCACCTACCAAAGATCCAGCTGCTTCTGTACACAGATAACCATGGATCCAGCATCATGCCTCTTCCGCCTCCACCAAGGTAACCAGCCCATTGAAAACTATGTTGTTGACTTTTGTGAGCTGTGCTATTTGGTGGACTTTAATGATGTGGCGCTCAAGGACATTTTTTGCCATGGACTAAATGAACCTATTTGTTCCTACCTACCTGGAGAAAAAATATACTGGTCTCTGGAACAATATATTGATTATGCTCTGCTGTTAAGTGGATCACCTTTTACGGTTGGGATTGCGGACGAGGGACCCCGCAATCCAGCAGTAACCCCTATACCACAACCTCCTCACGTCATGTCAAGCAAGCCAGAGACCTTTCACGCCAAGCCTGCCAAGCCTGCCAAGCCTGCCAAACCAAAGCCCGCTCACATCATGTCCACCAAGCCAAAGCCTGTTCAAGTCATGTCTGGGATTATTCAAATTGCATCAGAGCACTCTCACGCCATGCCTGCCAAGCCACAGCCTGCTCATGTCACGTCTGCCAATCCAAAGCCCGCTCACGCCATGCCTGCCGCTCCAGGGCCTGCTCACGCCATGCCTGTCCATCCAGAGTCTGCACCCGTCATGGCTGCCCTTCCAGAGTCTGCAACCGTCATGGCTGCCCTTTCAGAGTCTGCACCTGTCATGGCTGCCAACCCCAAGCCAGTCCACAAGATGGCCGCCATCCCAGAGCCAGTCCACAAGATGGCCGCCATCCCCAAGCCTGTTCACAAGATGGCCGTCCCGTCTGAGTCCCCGGCCAGGATGGCTGCCATGCCTGAGCCACATCAGTCCAAAATCATCTCATTTAAATCTCATCTCATATCTGCTGCACCCAAAGCTAATCAAGTGATGGCTGATCTTCCGGTGTCAAGTCAAGTCAGGGCTGCATGTTCAGTTGCCAAGTCAAGTGACAGCTGTGATTTCTGAGCCACGTCAAGTTACAGCTGTTACTTCGGAATCAAGTCAAGTTACAGCTGTTCCCCATGAGTCAAGCCAAGATACAGCTGTTCTCTGTGAGTCAAGCCAAGTCATAGCTGTTCACCATGAGTCAAGTCAAGTTACAGCTGGGTTGTCTATGTTAAGCCAAACCACAGCTGATTTCCATGAGCCAAGTCAAGTTGCTGCTGTCTTCCCCGAGCCAAGCCACAGTTGATCTTCATGATCCAAGCCAAGTTACAGCAGATCTTCATGAGTCAAGTCAAGCCACGGCAGACCTTCCTGAATCAAGTCAAGAAACAGCTGCGCTCCTAACAGCACCTCTTCACAACATGGCTGCTAGTACAGGGCCTTGCCAAGCCATGGCCGTCCTGCCAGAACCTCACCAGGTCCCCTCTGACCTTCCAAAGCCACATCATGTCTCAGCTGACCCCCCAGAGCCTCGTCACGTATCAGCTGGCATCCCAAAGCCTTGCCAGGTCTTGTCTCAGCTCCCAAGCCACGTGTCCACAGTCTCCACACCCTCAAGCCCGGCAGGCATCCTACTATCTTCTGTGCTGCCTGTCATGGCGGTCGCCATTTTAAGCGTGTGGGCTACACACTGCGCTCCAGAGACCTCGTCTGACCACGAGTCTATGCCAGAGGCCTCTCCTGTCCAAGAATGTGTGCCTATGCCTCCAGAGGTGTTAGCTTATAATGTAGATCCTCCAAAGGAGGCGGTGTCCACCCATGAACTCACTGTCACGTCTAACCACGAGTCTGCACCAATGCCCCCGGAGGTGGCGGCTCCGGCTGCAGAACCTCCTATGGGGGCGGCGTCCTCCTGTGAACTCTCTGCCCGCCATGTCACGGCCAAGGAGGCCCATCATGAACTCACTGCCTGTCATGTCACAGCCAAGGAGGCCAAGGAAACCGTCTATGAACTCTCCGCTCTGCTATGGATGTCACTAGTTCCACTGTGGATATCTCTGCTCCTGTCTGCTCTACCTGCTCTGTCTGTCCCGCCATGGCTCCCTGTTCTGCCTGCTCTGCCTGCCTCGCCATGGCTTCCTGCTCTACCCGCTCAACCTGCCCCGCCATGGCTGCCTGTTCTCCCTGCTCCACCATGGCTCCAGGCTCCTTCGAATCAAACATGGTGGACTTCTGTTCCAGTGTTCCACTGTCTGCTACTGCTCCACGGCCCAGGTCCTCCAGTGCTTCACTGTCTGTCCTTGCTCCACGGTCCAGGCCCACCTCCTCTGCACGGACCTGGCCCCCCCGTCCCACCCCCTGTTTTGCCTCTGTTCCCCCACCCTCCTGGACTGTTGTTGTTTTGAGCGCCAGGAAGGGGGGATTCTGTAACGCCACGCCAGCAAAGGGAGCCCTTGCTCATGGACTGTCTGTCACCGCTCCCTCTGCTGCTTCTATGGTTACTTCCTGTTTGGTGGCCATTTAAAGTGGCCCATACCAAACAGACTTTGTGAAGTATTGTTTTGCCTGTGTGGACTCTACCAAGCGTTTTCCCTGTTTTCCCTGTCTTGTTTTTTGTTATCTCCACAGTTTTGTTTCTTTGTCATAGTTTTAGCTTGTTTCTTACCATAGTTTTGTTTTGCTTCATTGCCATAGTTTTTGCCTAGTTTCATAGCCTTGTTTATTTTGCTACTTTGGACTGCTCACTGGTATTTGGACTCATTGCCTGTTTTACTGGATTACGCTTTTGTCTTGCCTTCATATTACTGTTTGTTTGGAGATCGACCCTGCCTGTCTCGACTACGCTGTGTTTAATAAAGCTCGCATCTGGATCTTACATGCTTCCCTGGAGTCCTGTTACAATACTAGCCCTATTTATTTATTCTTGTTATAATTTCTGTTTTTCTCCTTTCACAGAAGTGTGGCTCGGTGATGCAACTCCTCATCTATGCTGCTATGTGCGCATATAAATCTAACGCCCTAAAATAATAAAAAAGCTTTTATTTGTCAGCCAGGAAAATAATCTAAATGAATAAAATGCTGTCATTATAAAATTCTCAGAAATTCTCTATGCTGCATGCAAATTCAGGCTAATGCTGGGTTCACACTAAAAGATTTTTAAAATCTTATATCTTCAAAATGTGAGAGACCAAAAACATGAGGACAAAAAAATCCTAGATTTAACCATTTTGCTCCTATAGTGTGTGGTGTGCCATGATTTGACAAAGACAGCACACCACACACCAACAGATTTTCAAACAGAGTCCCAACTGTGAACATGAGAAATCTCGCAAAATCTCTCGAGACTTGAGAATAAACATCACACAACAGTTCTATAAGAGCTATATTTCAATGAGACTGTTTGTCTTTGCCTTTGGTTAATACCTAATCAATGTTTACTGTAATTACAAACAAGGTTAAGGAAGTATCATTAAAACCTATGCACAGGATTGATCCAGCAAAATATTATTTGGTAAAATGTAAATCTGTTATTGATTTTAGTTGCTCCTTTTATGTCAGTTGTCCTAAAACAGTGGTACATTTAGGCATTGCCCTTTTTTAAAACTATTTTGGCAAAATGTCTGTGATTTTATTATACAAAATATTGATAATCATTTTGTTTTGATGTGGAAATATGTATTGTATTATTTATTCCTTGCAGAAAAGCACAGTCATGTCTACATGATATCCTTTTTTTTCATGCTAAATTTCATATTTACAAATGTAAGCTCTGTACAGTTTCATCAGGAGTGATGTATTATATATTCCTGAGAAAACAAGGTTTTAAAAGCAAAAAATAAAACTCCAGGCAAGTAGCTTTACTTTAAAATAACTTGAGTAAATGAAAAAAAAAAGAGACTATTGAAGACAGGTGAACTAAAAATAAATGCAGTACACTTACACAACAGGATGATTGTGAAAGATTTCCATAAATGGTATTTATTTTTTTTAAAAGGTCAGTAAAATACACTTTTAAACAAAGGTTCTTTCTTGACATCAGTGGTTCCATAAGGATTCTATTGAACAAAAGGTTTTTAAGAACACTCATAAGCATGAAATCACACACGCACACAAAAAACGTAAACAAAAAACCCCAGAAATGTTTGTGAATGTTTCTGAATGTTTGTGGCTTTTGAGACTGACAGATTTGTCTGTCTCCACCCGTTTGTGGAATCCTCCCATTTGGTGAGTTGGAGTGATCGAATGCTCAGTGTTTGTTTTCAGATGGGACTGGATGAGGGAGTTATTCGGTTCCTGTCCCCTGATCGTAGTTTGTCTTTTGTTGAGTCCATTAATCTAATACTCTGGCTTAATGGTTTCGACTACATTGTTGAAGAGGTCCCTCATCCTGTCCCATCTTGTAAACTGCACACTCCAACTCACCCAAAGTCTACCACCAAAACCTCCACTTCCCTGGACACTGGACTTATCTCCTTCGCTCCAGAGGCCAATCCAATGCCAGAGTCCGCTCCAGCACTATTGGATATGGCACTTCCACCAGAGTTCTTCGCCCCATGCTCTCTCCATTGTCTCCTTCGTCTCCGCTGGTCCCATTCAGCCCTCCAGTGCCAGTGCCTCCTGAGCACCCTCCAGAGCCTTCCAGAAGGAAGGATTAACGGTCTTATCTAGCAAAACGATTGTTATCTTTGCTTACATAAATTAACTATAGTGTATATGTGTGTATATATATATATATATATATATATATCCAGTGTCTCAATAATTTTTGGTTTGACTAAATATTACAGTGAATGAAGCTAATATTAACTGATATTGGTTGATTTATACAGGTCTATAATATTTTGTAATGTATAATAACACTGAAATATAATGCATTTAATCAATATTCTGCTGCTCCTGTCTGAAGAGAAAACAATGTCAGAGCTATAACACATACAGGAACTGTCAGTATAACACAGTACATACACATTGTTATTGTGTAGTGTATTTAGTCAGTCATTATCTCACCTCAGCTGTCTGTCAGAATGAAACCGTCTGCATCATCAGAAACTAGACATTAAAAACACAACATCTGATTATCCTTGTCATTTTCTATAGTGGATGAATAGTAAAGTTTAGGGTTGATTTTACATTCAGACACCGGTGAAGATGAAACTGCATTATGTGTTGATGAAGGAAATGTTACATACTACAGAACTGTATCTTTAATGCTATAAATACTTACAGTTTGGTTTGCCGCTATTAATGCTGTTCCGCCTGATTTGTTTCAGGGTCTTTTTGTCTCCTGGTTCATTAGATTGTCTCTCATCGTCTTTGTTGGACATTTTTCTTCTTTCTCTCTTGTTCTGATGTTGAATTCTCGTCCAGTTTGTGATGATGCACAGATCTTCTGCCATGAATTAATTTCTTTTCATTTTTTTTTCATTATCTGCTGAAAAAAATAAGAGATCCAGAATTAATGATAAAAAGCTTTCATCTACAACACAATTAAAAATAGCAGTGTGATGAGGTGAAACAGGGAATCTCCACTGCAGCTCTGAGGTCTCTGCTTTTGTGTGTGAGGTTACAAGCTTCAGAGAAACACAACCAATGCACATATGACACTTCACGTATGAGCCAAAGAAAATAAATATGCATAGTCGTGTTGTTTGCGCAGCTGTTTCCTATAATCAGTCGTCAACTATAGTACACAATACAATGGAATGGAATATTGGAACAGGTGGTGCATATTATTATCTGGTGCCAAGGCTGTATTATTGTATTAAACCATGGTTGAACAATGTGTGTGTGATAAGGGTCAATGAAGAGAAAGAACGCAAAAGTCAGGGGTAGCAAGTAAACCTTTTATTATTCATAAAAATAAACAAACAAATTAAAGTGCTGCCTCCAAAGTCTATTGCGCCGGCACACACACAAACAATAAATAGTCTCTCATTGTGATTGGTCTGTCTCCCTGTCCAGACCACTTGTATCCTGTCTCTCTGCCAATCACTGGAATTAGAAACAGGTGTTAATTATCATTCACTTTACCTCCTTATCACCACTTGTCTCTGCACCCATTCTCCCACTGCAGAATTCACCTTCCCACACCCCTCTTGCCACAGTGTGTTTTTCAAAGGCAAGATACAAGGTTTGGTTGAGATGCGCCTCACCTTGCCTTGAAAGAAAAGAGTACATTTTAATTAGTTCTTTGAGTTCCCACTCATAATTTGTTGTCATAAGGCGCGTTTCCATTACAGATTTGCGCAAAACTTTGGCGATATTGTATAAATGTCGATAAAAAAAGTATTGCGAAATGACAGCATTTCCATTAACCGATGATGTGCGACTAAAATGTAATTTGTTCCTCTCGCGATATGTCATGGCAACACGTTTTGGTGGGATTTGTACGGATTTTGGCATTATTTAATCGAAAGAGGCATATGCATGTATGGACACAAGCAGCGCGGAGAGCCGCTTCAGAAATGTGTGTGACGCTGCTGGTATAAACATAACATCAGCTCCGGTGATCGCAGATGCGTGCAGTGTACATAGACTTATAATATCAAGGAAAGCTCCTTATACTTGAGAGCGGCTATGTATGAAGTGTTTCTTGGAGTTTATTGTACATTGAAGAATCATCATATGACTTTTTACATAGGGTGAATTAAGGGTGACTGGGACAGTTTTTGAAATTCCGCCTTGTGCAAGGTTTCTTGACATAAATTTAAAACATCAGCCCAACACATTATATATATATCTGTAATACTGAAGATGTTAGCTACCCATCTGAGGAGGAAACAATGTTATATTAGAATGAAAGGATGTGTGGCATACATTTTTCTGTGTCATTAGTCATTAGTGATTAGTGATTTTAACAAGTGCAGTTTCTGTGCTGTGATGGGGCCTGAAACCTGACTGAAATTCTTCATAGATATCATTTTTTTGCAAGAATGAGCACAGTTGAGCAGATACAACTTTCTCTAAAATTTTAGACATAAACGGAGGATTAGAAATGGGTCTGTAATTTGCCAGTTCACTAGGATCTAGTTGTGGTTTCTTAATAAGAGGCTTAATAACCGCCAGCTTGAAAGGTTTAGGGACGTGACCTAAGGATAACGATGAGTTAATAATATTGAGAAGCTGTTCTTCTGCCACAGGTAACAATTCTTTCAGTAGTTTAGTGGGTACAGGATCTAATAGGCATGTTGTTGGTTTAGACACAGTGATGAGTTTTAGCTCATGCAGTTAACTGCAGTTTTTATTTTGGTGTCAAGTTGACATATTAGATGCAGTAAAATCTACATTTGTTATTGTATTTCTGATGTTATCTATTTTATCAGTGAAGAAATTCATAAAGTCATTACTATTAAACTGTAAGGAAATATTTAGATCAGGTGGCGTCTGGTTATTTGTTAATCTAGCCACTGTGCTAAATAAAAACCTTGGATTGTATTGGTTATTTTCTATTAGTTTTATTCATTCATTCATTCATTCATTCATTCAATTCATTCATTTCGTTCATTCGTTCATTCGTTCATTCATTCATTCACCAAAAAAAAACTTTGGATGGAAACCTGGCCACTGATATACATAGCCTTTGCCTCATTGCCTGTCCACTCACTCCTGCCACCTGCCCCTTCCCTGGACTTATTTATTTTGGAAATTAAACCGCGATAATGAAACCAATCTATCCTTCAGGCACATGAAAAAAGGAGGGGAAAATTACAATGAAAAGAGATGAGGACAAGGTCATTTTAGTAACATTATTTTTAAGTGGTACGTTGTGTTGACGTTAAAGACCTAATCTGGTCTTTATTGAAAATGGGTAAGATTTAATATTTAATCTTTTTAAATTGGCCAGTTTTATAGTCGAGGCTTAAGCTATAGTCCCAGTCTAAAATGAGCTGCTTTAACTGAAAGCATCTTGCACTGGCATATCTATGTGTAAAATGTGTTAGATTGTATACAGTTGCTGGTTTGCGATGGCAATACTCCACTGATCACTGCAAGGCAGGGCACCAAAATTATTCTGCTTAGGGCCCCCAGATGTACAGGGCCAGCCCTGTTTCTGCGTCAGTTTTGCAAAGAATCCTCTATTCATTTCCTTGTTTCAGTTAAAACTTCTATATCAGCTCGCCGGGTTTTCTAATCTACCCGGGCCCATATATACCTGCATACCTAGACGCCACGCCCTTGCGTGTGAACTATGACTATGGCTATGATAAGTATTTGTGAAGAATAACAAATTTCAAATCTTGCCTGTTAATCATTGTGATTTTAAGAAGATTTTTTTTTTTTTTTTCCTGGCAGCTGGTTTGTTAAATTCCAGAATGAATAATGACCCATATCTACCTTTTGATCTGTCTTTTGTGTGTGCGTGCGTGCAAAATGACTTTACTTCTAGTCCCATGACTTTATTTTATTTATTTATTTATTTATTTATTTATTTTAAGCAAAAAATTTGTTACTGAACACACTTGTGCTTAACTTATTTCTGTACTGTATGCAGGGACAGTGGTGCGACTATACGTTTATTATCATTATTATTATTATTATTATTATTATTATTATGTTGTGATCTGTTTTATTAAAAAAAAAAAAAAAAATATATATATATATATATATATATATATATATATATATAATATGTGTTATATATATATATATATATATATGTGTTATATGTTATTGGCCATATGTTATTGGCCATTTTTCTGGTCACTTACATCAGAACTTTTACATTCATTAGTTTACATTATACAGGTGCATCTCAGAAAATTGGAATATCATGAAAAAGTTCTTGTAACTTATTTCAAAAACTGAAACTTTCATATATTTTATATTCATTACATGTAAAGTAAAACATTTCTGAAGTTTTTTTGTTTTAATTTTGATGATTGGAGCTTACAGCTCATGAAAGTAAAAAATCCAGTCTCTCAAAATATTAGAATATTTCGCAAGATCAATCATTTAATTAATTTTCATTTAATGCACTCAATACTTGGTCGGCAGCACATATTACATCAAATGACTTGCTCCTAGCATAAATTTACCACATCAGTGAAGTGTGACGTGTAAGTGATCAGCCTGTGGCACTGCTGAGGCACTATTGAGCCTTCAGATCGTCTGTATATTGTTGGATCGACTGTTTCTCATCCTTCTCATGAAAATATACCATAGATTCTCAATGGGGTCAGGTCAGGCATGTTGGCTGGCCAATAAAGCACAGTAATATCATGGTCAGCAAACCACTTGGAAGTGGTTTTTGCACTGTGGGCAGGTGCTAAAGTCCTGCTGGAAAAGGAAAAAAAACATCTCCATAAAGCTTGTCAGCAGATGGAAGCATAAAGTGCTCCAAAATCTCCCGGTAGACGGCTGCACTGACTTTGGACTTGATAAAACACAATGGACCAACACCAGCAGACGTCACAACACCCCAAATCATCACTGACTTCAGAAACTTCACACTGGACTTCAAGCAGCTTGGATTCTGTGTCTCTCCAGTCTTCCTCCAGACTCTGGGATCATGATTTCAACATGAAATGCAAAATTTACTTTTATCTGAAAAGAGGACTTTGGACCACTGAGCAACAGTTCATTTTCTCCTTAGCCCAGGTAAGATGCTTCTGAAGTTGTTTCTGTTTCAGAAGTGGCTTGGTAGCCCTTTTGTGGTGACTCTTGATGCGTTGACTCCATTCTTCTCCTTGTGAAGCTCTCCCACGTGTTTGGGAGTTTTCTCAAGTTGAATTTGAAAATCTAGTGCCATCTAGAGGACAAAGATGATAATTGCTCTGTTACAATACAGTTTAAAAAACAAACAAACAAAAAAAAACATTAATGAACTGGAACAAGAATGATTTATAATTTTTAGGATTGTGCATGCGTGCGTGTGTGTGTTCATCACAAGCTCAGTTCAATTCACACTGATTTGTGTATATTGTGTTTTTTAAGAGATTCTACATTACAGTTGGGAGTAGTTTGTCAGTGATTGTCAAGGTGATGTACATTTCTGCCATATGGACAGTTCTGGACAGGGAAAAAATAAAAAATAAAAAAAAAATCTAAGAGATTCTGTGTACTGTGTTTGTGTGTGTGTGTGTGTCATTGTTTTTGCTACATTGTGGGGACCAAATGTCCCCACAAGGATAGTGAAACCTGAAATTTTTAAATAAAAAATGATTAAAAATAGTAAATGATGTTTATCTGAAAATGTAACAATGCAAACATGTTTTCTTTAAGGGGTAGGTTTAGAGTTAGGGTTGGGTGAGGGGATAAACGGTATCGTTTAGTCAGTATAAAAACTATAGAAGTCTATGGAAAGTCTCCACAATTCACAAAAACAAATGTATGTGTGTGTGTTTGGGTACAATAAGTAGTATGTCTTATCCAAATTTCATAGAAGAAAATTATTGGTCATCCAATCTTTTACATCTTTAACACTCTGCTAGCTTAGATCAGGGGTCTCCAAACTCAGTCCTGGAGGGATGGCCTCCTGTAGAGTTTAGCCCTACATTTTGCCTCAGCACACCTGCCTGGAAGTTTTTAGCATGCCTAGTAAGACCTTGATCACCTGCAGTAATGACTGTGAATTGGTGAAGTCTCTGTTCATGTGGGCATGAGCTTATGTTCTAAAGAACTACTACAATCCTGAGGTATTAAGCTTTCTGTAAACCAGCATGTGTTGTGCACCATGACACAAAGACAGCCACTTTCTAAAATACATAATTAATTAAACCACTGGTGGGTTTGCAATAACAGTACATGGAGGTAATCATTCAAAAAAATAAAAAATAAAGTCAACTACATTTGACTGATTTTAAATTATTCCTTGTAAATGTTTACAGTACCTTTAGAAAAACGACCAAATCACCTAAAACTGAAACACAAACAGATTATTCCTGACACACAGATCTCGTCAAATGTACGGTGGCCGAGAGAGCTCAACGTGCTGCAACTTAAACACATGCAAACAGAAAAAAACGACAACAAATTAAGAAAACATCTTCATCAGTTTGACAACACAGGCGCTGCAAATCGTCGCAACACAAATATGGAAACACACTGCAAATTCTCACAACACAACCAAACACAGAAATGCGCTGCAAATAGCACGCACCACAACGGAAATGTTTCAGGGGGACCTCAAAAAGTGACGAACCCAGCTGGGACCTGATTATTATGTCGTCATTTGCTCAGACTAATGTAAAGGCTGTTCCAACAGCTGTGAATGATGAATACACACTCAAAATTAATTCAGTTGACTTATTTTGAAAAACACACAAATGTGAACATTAAAATACACTCAAATTATTAATAAAAACATAGGATGTACAGCGAAATATGAAAGAAAGCATTAAAGATGTTCCGTGTTCAGCATCATAATAAACAGATATGCTATGCTAGCATAACATTTACTAGCAGACATTTCAGATAATTACGGGAAGATATCATAATCACAGAGATATAAATATTAACAAATGTGCTTAAAAGTAGACTGTGGGTAATGTTACTTAACCAGTCTGACGCAGCTGTCGAACTTTTTTGGTACAACTGACGAGAAACGGAGAGAAATGTTGGACGCCTCACCTTCTCTCCAGCAGCTGATGTCTGCACGGTTGCCATGGTGGCTCCCGCCACCAGTACTACCCTGGTGAAAAAAAACAGCATATGCATGTTACTGGTCAAGGACCAGCATGAACCAGCAAAGGACCAGCATAAACCAGCAAAGGACCAGCTTAAACCAGCATCAAAACCTACCTACCAGCATATGCTGTTTTTTTCACCAGGGTATTCACAACAATAGTGTCTTTCCAGAGTTCAAGTACTTTGACGTCTCTGATGGCTCGCAAATTATTATTCATTTCTGGACTTTGGAACACGTGTCCTGAATCATTTGTTTCAGATCAGGATTTTGGAGCGGTTTCGTGAATCTTTTTTTCGTGAATCTTTTTTATTAAACAGTTAAAATACAGAAAGTATACACAAATACAGATCCCTTAAGAAAATTAACTGTGGGTTTACTATAGTAAAAGTGTAGTAACCATGTTTTATTTTGTCTAACCACAGTTTTACCAGTTTATGGTTAAACTATGCTTAGTGTAGTAAAAACATGGTTAATTTGTGGCTAACCTGGTTTAACTGGTAACCATGTGTGTTTTGGTTGCCACATGTGTCATAAAAGTAATATATTTACACCTTGGAGGTCACATAGGTTGAATGTAGAGATAACATTTTTTAGGATTAACTGAGCTTCAGATAGTTTCCATGTACTTGTCTAGATCCATAAAGAAAAAAAGAGGTTTGAAGCCAGATTTTTTTTTTTTTTTTTAAATATATATATATATATATATATATACAGTCATGTGAAAAAGTTAGGACACCCTATTGAATTCCATGGTTTTCCGTATCAGGACATCATTAAAAAAACCCTGGTCCTTGGCTGGTCTTAAATTTTGAAAATAAAAGTTCAGATGAACAACAGCACATGACAAATTGCACCGTGTCATTATTTACTGAACAAAAATAAAGCCAAAATGGAAAAGCCATGTGTGACAAAGTTAGGACACCCTTACTGTTTACATTGGAATTAAGAGGGTAAATAACAGTCAGGCACTGCTAATCAAATACTTTTGATCAACTGATCATCAGCAAATCTGAGCACCTCTATAAAAGCATAAGCTTTGGCAGTTCGCTGGTCTGGAGTCTTCAGGTGTGCGTTAACACAATGCCAAGGAGGTAAGACATCAGCAATCATCTTAGAGAAGCAATTGTTGCTGCCATCCATCTGAGAAGAGTAATAGGGCCATTTCCAAACAATTTGAAGTTTTTTTCACAAGTGGAAGACATTTAAAACAGACACCTCTCCTTCCAAGAGTGGACATCCCAGAAAATTCACCCCAAGATCAGACCGTGTAAAGCTCAGAGAAACGGCAGACAACCCAAGAACTACACCTCAGACTCTACAGGTCTCAGTTAACATGATAAATGATAAAGTTCATGACAATACTATTAGAAAAATATGGGACAAAAATGACTTGTTT
>JAMKFB010000303.1:741150-853947 GCA_036247105.1 Cirrhinus mrigala
GCCGGGATGTAATGAAGGCATGGATGGCAACCTCTAGAGAAGCTTTAGAAAAAAAGGATTTAATTTTAGAGAGCGAGCTCTAGAAAAAAATAGAGCCTACAGAATTGATTTGTTTGTCAAATTTCAACAAAGACTATAGAATACTCAAGACTTGTCACTCGTATAGTTTTGAATGCGGAAAAATGCAACGCTCGTTATGGCGCGAAGCCCCGCCTTTACCAATTGGCTAATTCATTCCAAAGTCAGCGCGTCACTCTCGGTTGCTAGAGAAACAGTCAGTGTTCTGAGTTGTGTGCTCAGTACTGCGCATGCGCAATGGCTGATCTCGCCCTTTTTTTTTTTTTTTATTGGAGCCTAAGGAACAAATTTTAATGAGGCAGTTGTTGTCAGATTTAATCGTAAGCTTTGTGAGGAGTTTAAGAGAATTTGATGTTAACCCATTCAAAGAGATAGGAGCTGCACTTGCTTCACTTAACCGGACAGAAATTGTTTATAATAGGATTCACTTCAGAAACATTTTCACACTGCACACAAAATAACCCAGACACATATGTTCATGCTCTTTGGTACTGTACCCCAATTAATTTTTTTTGGGAAAAGGTCATTGAATCACTATCTGTCACTATGGGATGTGTCATCCCAATTTCTCCATCACTTTGTTTACTAGGCGATATATACATAATCAGTTTAAGCAGTATAAACAGTCAGTTACTCCTAGTGGCACTAGCTATCACCAAGAAAACTCCTCATGAACTGGAAATCAAGAAATTCCATACAAATTGCATCCTGGAAAAATCTACTAATTGATTATCTCAATGGAAGTCTATCCAGTTCATCTCATAGTAATACAGTGGAATTACACCCCTTCTGCTCAGCCTTTCAGCGGTCATAAATCCGTTGACCTTCTTTGTCTATAACCAAACACAACAGCGCATCTTCATCTAAACATTTTTTTGTATTTATTTGAATATTAATATCTGAGAGTTTTGTAAGTTTTATAAGTTATACTACTTGTATGCGTTATTACTGTTTGATTTACATGCGTCCTCCCCCCCACCCCTAGATAAAATGACACGCACACACACACATACACATGCTCACAGACTCATGAATGCAAATATAGGAGCTAATCAGAATGGACTTGTAATGTTGGCTTTCAGAATATGTGTTTGTTTGAACAAATGATTCTGTATTTGGCACATGTAAATATTTTCACATTCTTTATTTAGCATGTTTTTTCTTATATGTTATATGATTGATTTTTTTTTTTTTTTTTTACAACCCTATTTTTGTGACAGCTCCACCTAGACAATTCTAATCTGCCAACAAATGAATCCAAAAAAACATCTGTTATACATTTATGTGACCAGTATTACAGAGCTGTCTGTCTGTCACACACATGATCACACTCATACATGACGATGCAGGAAAACATTCTCTTCTCTCTGTGACTCATAGTCATGGCATAAAATAAACAATTTAAATAAACAGGAAACAAAGCTATTCAGGTGTATTCCTCAGGTTTCTGTTACACGTTTTTCTTTTTCCCTTGTGTGTCTGGGTAGTTTCTGTTCTTGTTTTGCCTTCACAGTTTCATCAGGTGTTTATCTGACTCAGCAGTTTCATGGCTTATCATGTTTTTCTTTTTCCATGGGCCTACTATAAACACAAAACCAGCTCTCTGGGCTTATCCTGCCAAAACAGCTGATCAAACGGAACAGATACACGGATATATATATATATATAAACTTTTCTCCTTTAAACCACCCAAAAGCCTGTCTGAACACCTTGTATTACAAGTGTATCATTATTGTAATAAGCTGCTGATTTCCCTTTATTCTTTTACTGTATTATAAATCATTACCATCAGTGAAGGGTTTCAGCTGTAATAATCCTGACTGTAGCATCTTCAGCGTTTCCAAAGATTCACCTACAGACATTTACTTTTTTTTCTCTCTCTCTCTCTCTCAAGCTTATTACAAATGAGGAATACATCAATCGATTTATCATAATGCAGGCAGTCTCAAGTACCGTTCTCAAATTCACATTTTACCGTTTCTACAAATCGTCAAAACAACAGAGCTGTACACACACTTGCCCAGTGTCATGATTATTCTTGGGCGCTGTGTATCCTCTCATATTTTAATCTTTTAATCTAGAACAAAACGCACTTCCTTCAAGCTCTTTCCCATCCGTACGCGTACTTCTCTCCCGCTGATGACGTAAAGCGTCACATGAAGATGACGCGGTTATTTTAACTGCAGCAGCAGAACAGGATGAGCATAATAGATCGATACTTTCGCCGAAACACTGCCGAGAACCAGATTGGAGCAAACAATTAGCTTTGTTTTCTACATTGTTCAGAAAAATACAAGCCACAGCCCAATTAAAGGAAAGTGAAACCAAATGGTGAATCAAGTGTGCTCACAGAAGAGATGAGTTTTCAGCTGTCTCTTGAATATCGTCAGGGTTTCGGTGTTCTGTCTGGTGCGCCAGACAGGCGCACATACACTTTGGGGGCAAAATAAAATACCTTACATTATTTATGATAAAAAACTTTATACTGTGATTATAGTTATTTTTTGCAAGTTTGTTTTGTTGGCACTTTTCTTTAAAGTCAGTTTCCTCATGGAAGTGATTGTTCATACAAAAGCAAAACCGATTATATAACGAAAAAGGATCCAGATTTAGACATAAAACGTTTTTGAGTGTCACTGACTACGTTTACATGCGCACAAATAATACGATTATTTCCAATAGTAAAGACTTAATCGCATTATGATGTTTACATGTCAAGAGCAAGCTCTTCACTCCCATTTACATGCAATTTCTATTATTCGTATTATTTGCTATATGGTTATTTATTTTGTCAACACTAACTGTTTCCTCGGCCTCCCAGAAATGCGATGCTTTCTTCCCTGAAAACGTTTCTAATCTGCCTATTAGGTGCATGTCACGTCATTCACGTCAGGGCTCTAAACTCATTTTACCCACTGGTTGCTCTTTTGCGACTAACCTTCTCAGTTGGTTAACATTCAGCCAGGCCCGGCGTCAAGGGGGGGGCTTGGGGGGGCTTAGCCCCCCCCCCCATGATGTCCTGAAGCAATGATCTGAAGGGCCGACCCCTTCACCCCTGGAATATGATTTTAAACGCGAAAAGCTAAACCGAATGCGATTTCAACCGAGGGGTACCCCTTTCCGATCTGATTTGTGCCACTAGTGTTCGGTTCGAGTCCACCTAAGTCGAGTCCGAGTCTTTTACCAATCGAGTCCGAGACGAGTCCGAGTCCCAAAGGGCCGAGTCCGAGTCGAGTCCGTCCGAGTCCAAGGAAACACTACTGTTTGTCAGTATCTTAACATTGTTTTAATCCAGGGGTGCCCAAACTCGGTCCTGGAGGGAGGTGTCCTACAGATTTTAGCTCCAGCCCCAATTAAACACACCTGAACCAGCTAATCAAGCTTATACTAGGCATACTAGAAACCCCCTGGCAGGTGTGTTGAGGCAAGTTGGAGCTAAACCAAGGACCAGGACAGAGTTTGGGCACCCCTGTTTTTAACCTTTACAACTAGAAAAATGCAATGTCAATTGAAATGTAAGAAAAGCAAACCTCTAGTGGATCTTGCCATTTTGATTTTTGATTTCACAACATCTCATAATTACTGTCCATACTCTGCTTAGCAAACTTAGTCATGCAACAGAAGTTATGACTGATCTATGTAATGTGACATATTTTAGAGTGAAACAGGTTTTAGAATGTGAAAAATTATAGGGCGGGACTTGACTTTATTCATCGATGTAGTAAATGTATAAATTCAAGGGTGGGGGTAAAGGAATAGGTATCTTGTTTAATGGGACCTTAAGAGCAGAAAACATGTAGCCTCTTGCAGCACCTCTTTTATTTCGGATTGTGGCTGTGTGTGTTTTGGGTTGTATATGACTTTTTTTTCTTGAATGAGGTTGTGAGGGATAAACCTAGTCTTTACAATGGTACACACTGTGTATAAAGCCCTACATACTTTCCATAAGTCACAGCAAACTCACACCTGTTTTATTTTTGAATGCATTTATAGTTACATTAATTACAATAAATTACTTTATATAAGGAATAATTGATGATGGGCCATTTAATTATTAGAAAATCATGCACACCCAAGATGGTTTTGGACCCATAAAAACTGTTGCTGCAAAGATGTTAGAAAAATAATTTTTCTTTCAAGCTAGAAACTGCCACCATGTTTAAATAATAATAATTTCAATACAGAAAAAACTAATCAACTAATGTAAGTAAAACATTCTCAAGCTCAAGGCAAGTAAACACTCCAAGTATTACTTCCAAGCAAAAATATTAATACATATATTTATCAAAAATACAAATAAAATAATATTTTTTAAAATAGAATCTTTTTTTTTAAAATAGAATTGTAGGGTTTTTTTTTTGTAGTTTTTTTTTTTTTATGTAGGTCTACATAAAGGCTATTACAGAAATAGACTACAGACATTTCATGAAGTAATAAATGTTAAAATAAAACTGCAAAATCTTCACTGTATACATTAAAGATAATTCTTATTACAGTGATTCAGTCAAGAACAGTGAGTGATTTTCTCTTTTTCTTTTGTTGTTTGATTATTGTTTGACGTGGTCGGCTGCTGCAGGTTTAGGCTGCTGTCGCTTTAAGATCTGACGCACAGATCAAATATTTTGACGCATCAGTATATCTCCCAGCTGTTCAGGTTTATTTAAGACAAAACCGACTAAATTTACATGAATAGTCTCCAATACGAGCTTGTGTGTAGCAATAACAGAACCTATTAAAAGCGAAAGAGAACTCTGTATTCGCACACTGACTGAGAGGCGCGTTCTGTGATCGCGCTTTGAGTGTGTGCGCACTAGTGATGCGCGGATGGCGGTTATATCCGCGGGCGCTGCGGATAATCCCCGGGTCGGGTGGGTCGGGTAATAAAAAAAAAATGAATTCTGATTATTTGCGGGTGGGTCGCGGGTGGATGAGATGAATCAATAATGAGGCAACTATTAACTACATTTTCTAAAATATGAACCTGTTCTAAATATTTCTTTCAGGCAAACGATTTCATTTTTGTGTGTGTGTCTGTGTGTTCACCTGTTCGAGAAGTTACAGAAAAAAAAGACATTCCAGTGACATTACAGTGACAGAAAAAAAAAAAAGACATTCCAGATCAAGTTTGAAGGGAGTTACGCCTGTGTTAATGCTATTGAGTAGGGTAATATTTAGTGGTGTAGCGCAGTACCTGCGGATACCCATTTTTCAAGTCCGAGTAAAAATGCATCCGAGTCCGTGACAAGTCCGAGTCGCCGAAAAATTGTACTCGAGACAGGACTCGAGTCCGAGTACCCCAACTCTATGTGCCACCTCAGATTTTATTTCACCCCCTGCAGCTCCCCAAAACTGATCGATTTTAACCATTCAATGCGGACAATCACCAGTGTATTTAAACTTTCACTGCTAAATCCCAACGTGCTTTTGCGCCTTGTCTGGCGCTGAGCCAAACAGACGCGCTCTGTGCTTTTAGCCCAAATCACAACGATTCAGTGTTTTCAACCAGATAAAACTAGCCAAAAAAAAAAAAAAAAAAAAAAAAAAAAGACATTTGTTAAATACACACTGATGTTTGTGAGTTAGTTAATGCACTGGTGTGTAAGGAAAGAGGCAATAATAACAGTAATAATAATCCTTTCAATTAAAATCTGACGACGTATTTTATCATCCAATCATCCAAGCTCCCCCAGGTCGCGTGTCCTGGCGCCGGACTGCATTTAACCCTTTCTTTTTCATCAGTGTTTGTGATTTCAATTTTATGTTATAAGCTATGTTATAAGTCGGGCTTCGGATGCTTTCGCTTTCGATTCGCGGCCTTGTTTTCACGTTTTACAAGAAAAGATAATTGTCTGATTTGCTTAGGCTACTAAACACCTTTAACGTTTTATGACTAAAACAAAAGATAGATTCTTTGATAATTAAAAAGTACAACAACATTAAAACAGTAGGCTACAACGACAAACCATCTTATATAACGTTTAACAAAAACAAATAAGATGAAGCATGGCATACACCACGTGCTGTATTATAAAAAAATAAAAAATAAATATAAGAAAGCATCCATAGCGTAACGTGAGGTAAACAGCGAAGATAACACGCTTTTCAAAATGAAAACAAAAGTAAAACTAAACTGGCTGTGGGTGTTTTTTTTGTTTTTTTTGTTTTTTCCAGAAGAATAACAACATCTTCACCTTCTCTGGTCTAAGAAGTGGTCTTTTTCACTTTAGCTTGAAAACCAAATCCTCCGTCCGTCATCGTTTCCTCAATATTCGCGACATTTTTTGCCGCGCGCTGCGCGCAACTTCGTGCTCGTGCTGACGCACCAGGCACACCCGAAGCGCTCGCACTGGAAGCACGTGATCAGTGAATTCTGACTCCTATGTGCCGCGGCTCTGCAACCGCTGTAACATGCGCACTTTGGTCAGAGCGGCAATAATGCGATTAAGGTGTTTACATGACTGTATATTTCGATTAAAGTAGGTGTACGCCACCTATGTTAATACGATTACGCTTGCTGCGATTATGAGCTTAATGGCTTTATTTAGATCGAAGTATTGCGTTTACATGAGATAAAGTTTAATCGCAATAGTGCCAAAATCTCAGTATAATCGCATTAAGAGGGTACATGTAAACGCACTCACTGAGTTATTCGACTTCTCTGTCGAACGTGAAACTAAAGACCTTTGAATTTGAGTTTGCACCTTCTAGTGGACAAACATGGAATCGACTGCTAATCCTTAATATAGTGAAAGCGGGGAAAAAAGTAAGCAGCAGGGCCAGCCCTCTCTCAAAGTATGAGTGAAGCGACGTGTGGCTAAGTATGGTGACTACACTCAGAATTTGTGCTCTGCATTTAACATTATTTATATAATTAGCTGGTTCAGGTGTGTCTGGTCAGGGTTGGAGCTGAACTCTGCAGGAAAGTTGATCTCCAGGACCAGGGTTGAGCACTCCTGATCTAGATCTAGTTTTCAAACCTTCCCTGGAGGCACCACCCACATTTTGCATGTCTCCCACATCTGTCACACCTGATCAGGGACATGCACAGATATTTAGAGGGGCCTGGGGCTCAAGTGGAGTATTAACTATGACTTTTCCCTCAATAAATTCCTAATTAATGCTTAATAATAGTTAGTAAGGTAGTTGTTAAGTTTAGGTACTGGGTAGGATTAGGGATGTAGAATAAGGTCATGTAGAATAAGGCAGAGTGATAATTCAAAAGGGTTTTTCTTTTGCAAAACAAAACAGTTGGGGCATCAGCTTCCGTTTTTTTTTGTATTTGAATATGCAGCACTTGTTTTTACTACTATTTTCTGTTCTGCAGGTACTGTCACTGGTGGCAAGGTTTTTGTTTTGACATCAATCTTCACTAAATGTAGCTCACATCCTCAGCCAAAAACTGCTTAGAAATATTAAACTAAATTACTCAGATACAAGAACTGCAAGCAGTGTCAATGAGGAAGGGTAATCTGAGCAACTTTGCATGGAAAATACAAAGGCTTAATGCAAATGATGTTATAAAATACAACAGGTGTGGTGTGCTAGATACAGCTCTGGTTTAAAGGCTTGCATTGTTCTTTACTCCCTGTTGCTCTTTTTCCCATTTGCACAGGTGATTAAGTCCAACAGATAATGTTGAAGGAAACACAATGCACGAATGATTTAATTCTTTTTTTACTTTTTAAAAATGTCATAATATATAAAAATGTTTTGAGAGTAAAAAGCATATGTTTTTGTACTATTTTAATTTATGTGAGTCTTCAATTCAGTTATGTTGTGTATGTAAAAAGTGGTACTGGCTCTTTAAGGCTGCTCTCGGCAGAACAGGCTCCCCTGCCTAACAAGAGAGTTGAATCGGCCATTTGTGGAAGGATTACAGAACTGAATTCACGCAGATTCCTGTTATAGGGCACCTATTATGTAAAATGTGTACTGGCAGTGTGTGAACACAACCACCTTACAATAAATAAAATCCATCCTTTGTTTTTAATCCCCATTAAACCAAGTCAGTCATAATAGGCATGCTGTTTTGATTCTCTGAGCAGTGTGATGTCACATTGTTTAGGCCCCGCCCTAAACAATGCAATCCCGGTGTTCTATGATTGGATGTAAGACTGAACATAATTGATTCAGGTGATTCAGCATATCGCCATGTTAATCATTACTTATTATTGAACTATGTGAACTGAACATGGAAACATCTCTATGTTGTTGTTCGGCATACAGGTCAGGTTTTTTGGTTCCTGTGAAAAATTCCTGTGAAGGGAAAGTTCTGGAAACTATTCGATGACAAGCCCCTGGGTCTGAACAGTAGAGTGCCTAACCAAACATTACATCACAAATTCTACTGTTTCTTCCACCTGATTGTGGGAATTCTGGTAATACGGAGGCCTTATTGGACTTATGGAAAAACTAACCTACAAGGTCTTTACCCGAGTTTTTCTGATAAATATATTCATTTTGTGGAAAAATTACAAATTTCATAGACAAATAGAAACCATTGTTTGTTGTAACATACTTGTAGATATATAGAAGTGTGTTTATGTCTAAGGGTTGTTATTTGCTGTACAGTGCAACATCTGACCTTTGTCATGCTGTTTTCTTTTTCTTTTTTTTTTAATTTTTTTTTTGCTTGTCTTTTAGATTGTGCACACCCCCCCCCCCCCCCCCCCCCCCCTTTTTTTTTTTCTCTGTAAATTCATTTTCTTAATTCTCCACTTAACATTTCAAATAGTAAACAGCCAAATGGTATAAGAAAGAAGGTGGCACTGATTATTTCTTGGCTCATATCTTTATTTGCATTACTTTTAGGCTCCACAGTCGAACCAAGCTGGTCCATATTACAAGCACTTATTGGGAAAATTACTCACTTATGGTGCCCGTATGCGTTACAAACACAACGTACAACGTGAACATAAACACAAGTAAATGCAATGAATTGTTTATCCCTGTAAAGCTGCTTTGAAGCAATCTGTATTGAATAAAACAATCTAGAAATAAAGGTGACTTGACATAACTTGACGTGAAGATCAGAACAAATCTCTGCAGGTCTATCTGCACCATGAAAAACTGGAAATCACAAACATCAAAAGAAAAAGAAAACAGATTATCTTCATATGTTCATAAAAAAAATTGACGTTATACACTGATGACCAGAGAAGATGAAAGACAACAGTTTTTTTAAAAAAAAAAAATCATAAATACTCACAGTTTGGTTTTCCACTATTAATGCTGTTTCGCCTTACTCGTTTCAGCATCTGTTTCTTTCTCGGTTCATTACATTTTCTTACCCTCTTTGTTTGCCATTTTCCACTTTCCAAATGTTCAGTTCACTTGCAGTCTGTGATGTTCTTCATTTGATCTGCTATTGTAAAATTTTAACTCTGTTAATTTTTATTCTGTTCTTGCGTTACACATCACAAAATTAGAGATAAGTTAACACACTTTAATGATTGTTGAGCAGTGCAGATTTACATAAAACAAATATAAATGCCCAGTATAAAGGAAAAAAAAATGTTTTTAAAACCTTGTTGTGCGCTCTGAAGCCTGTAGTTGAATGCTTCATTCATACTAGTAGTTGTCAGTCCCACAGCTGTTTCTCTTTTGCAGAGATTGCATGCAAATACATGCAGACACTGGCTAATGCTTTTTTGCCTTAAATTGGGTAAGGCATTGGGTTATAATGGAGCATGTACATAATTATTAGGCAAGCCTATTTTTTTTTTTTTTTTTATCCATCTCCAAACCTATTTTACTAATTTCAAACCAAATACATTTTAATAATTACTATTAGGACTGTATGTAATAATTTAGAATTGGTATGCAATTATTGATGAGTGGTTTAAAGTGAAAAACGATTTATATGACATGCATGCTTAAGCAGTGACACTAAAAAGTCAAAAATAACAAAATGCCCAAAAGAAAGACATGACACTTTCTGTTGTCTGAAATGCTGCTTGTCTCTCAAAGTCGCGATTTGCGCGTGATTTACATCTGTTGCTGTGCCTTATATTTAGTTTAATTCAAAGTGACTTAAAGTCAGTCTTGTATATAGAGGCATATTCATATCACAAACCAGTGCAAATATCGGAGAATTAAGAGAACTTTTACATGTATTTGTTGTAAGAATTTATTTTAGGAATGAGTTCCTTCAC
Organism: Cirrhinus mrigala; assembly: GCA_036247105.1. Classification (NCBI taxonomy): domain Eukaryota; kingdom Metazoa; phylum Chordata; class Actinopteri; order Cypriniformes; family Cyprinidae; genus Cirrhinus; species Cirrhinus mrigala. The sequence goes on from JAMKFB010000303.1 coordinate 751,383, forward strand.
ATACTTAAATCTGGATTTGGTTTATTTCTGAGAGCCAATGGTTTGGCGACAGTGATATTGATTCAAGCTTAACAAACATTTTCCTCTAGTTCTCTTTACCACTGATTGGCCTATGAAACCAAAGACCATTTTACTTTCAGTTTGATTGTTTTGCTTTTTGTGATCTAGCAGATGCTGGTTTTTAGCAATACAAGTCTTTTTCCAGTATACTTCACCCACATTTACAGAACAAATAAACAAAAGTTTCTTATTTAATCTGTAAAAAACAAATTGTTTGATATATTCATCTGTCCTGTATTGGGTCTCTGGGATGCTGTAGCCTTATACCGTGACCTCTGTGTTATAAATTATTATTATTATTATTATTACTATTGCTTCAAAGTTCCAGGCAGAAAATAGTCCACCACTTATTTGTTCCAGTTTCATGCTTCAGTTTTCTCACATATAGTCTCAACACGTTCTCACTCCCAACTCGTCACATATTGACGCTTGGTCAGGACCCTTTGGCGTCACTTCTCGATGCTCAGGGTACCCCTTTAGCGTCATTTTTCGACATGCAGGGTCCTCCAGTACTTTAAATAAGAAACGCTTGTCGTCATATGCTGATGCGAAAGGCACTGGGAATTTTATCGTCATGATTAAATTATATATTGGGTAATAATATTGCTATTATTGCATATATGTTGGGGTGTGATTTATTTATTTATTTATTTATTTATTTTTGTTTCAATGCAAATAGTCACAACAGCTTTGTTTATATTACACTATGTACACATTTAACCTAACCCCTGCCCCTAAACCTAACCATTTGTCAACAAAACACAATATATAACAGGCAGATACAACTATATTCATAATTTATTCAAAAAGTATTAATATTCCAAATGTTCCGAGGCAAAACAATTGATTTGTGAGAAGAATAGACACGATCACCGCCTGCATCCACCGTCCTGTGCTGCTGCAGTCTGTCTGTGCAAATTCAAAAAATGCCGCCAGCCTTTCGACAGCCTTGTTGTGAAATGCCATTGGCTCTTGTGTGTCTCGTGTCCGAATGCGTCACGCTAATGTTCAGGAGTATCTTTTTGAATGAGATGTGAGCGGAGCAGGATCATTTCAGCGATTAAAACCTTAAATCTTAAAAAAGTATACATTTATATAAAAAGTATTTCTATTTTTTACAAATGTATGCAAATCATTAAATTAAGACAAACAACTGAAAGCAATGGAGGACACTGCGCGTTGAAAAATGACGCATAAGGGGTACCCTGGGTGTCAAAAAGGGACGCTAAAGGGGTCCTGACCAAGTGTCCCTATGTGACGAGTTGGTCTCTGTCACTGCTAAAGCAGACGTCTGTGACAATTTCTCATGTGTTGACTGTTTTAAGACTGTATGTCAGAGAAAAGCCCTGGACTTTACTATGTGAATCCTCATCCTACTGCCAGCTCTTCAGCAAAGTTTTCTAGAAAATTCCTGTTAAGGCATGTTAAAACAAACCTGTTGTTATGAGTGATGAAAAGGGACTTTCCAAAGGCAAACAAAAAAGTGAAACTGTGTAGACAATCATTAGCATATTACTTAATCATTTGTAAATGTATAGTCATGTTTTGTAAATTATTAGTTCATCATCTAATCACTTGTAAATGATTTATAACTTAATGCTACAAAGCATAGATAAAAATACTAACATATCACTTATTAATCGTTTATGAATGCATTGTCATGTTTTGTAAATTAGTAGTTAATTATTAACTAAATTACTTGTAAATGAATTAACAAAACATACACAAATTGTTAGCATATCACTTAGTAATCTTTTATAAATGTTTTGTAAATTATTATTTCATAATTAACTAATTGCTTATAAATGACTTACAGCTGAACGTTATTATAAAGTGTTACTGTGTGTATTGGATTTTTGTTACATTAATCAGTGTCTCTTTAATACCACATGGTTTATATACATGTTGCAGCTGATATAAGTAATATGATAACGATTTACAAATCTGTCATAAGTTATCTTTAAAAAAAATAGCATATCATGAAACAATCAAACAGATCCTTAGTCAATGGTTAATAAGTTAGTAGTTAATATATTATTAATCAATTATAAACAATTGAAATGTCAATCATTGAAATGTTTACCCTCCACTGAAGATCACATCATGAATAAGTCATTTACAAATCTTTCTGCATCCCCTAATCTAAAGTGTAAACAATTCATCAGTTGTAAATGTTTTACTCATCATTCGTAGATCTTTCCCCACCAGTGTGTATACACACACAACCTGTAACTTTTGTAAAGTTTGTAAGTTTGTAAAATATTTACAACTGATGAATAGTTTACACTTTAGATTAGGGGATGCAGAAATATTTGTAAATTATTTATTCATGTGTTTACACAACAGGTTTTGAATATTTGTTGTGTGTACTGCAATGTAAGGGCTGACTGGTGAGGGTAAAGATGGTAAACACATGGAGTATTTTAGTGCTGTGGGCCTTATTTGATCTTCAGTGGAGGGTGAAACTGGTTCACATCATCACTAGATCCCACACACTCCACACAGAACACAAGTCTGTGCTGATGAGAGAAAGGGTTTACACAGTTATTCATTTGACAGCAAATAATTTATTATTATTTAAAACAGAAAATAGTTTTAGAATAATTGCATTTTTGTGCTTTTCAACATATCACTTATTAATCATTGTCAATAATTAATCAAACACATTGTAAATGATTAGTTCATCATGAACTAATTACTTGTAAATTAACTTGTAATTGACTTGTAAATGAATTAACAAAACATACACAAATTGTTAGCATATCACTTATTAATCATTTGTCAATGTTTTGTAAATGATTATGTCATCATTATCTAATAACTTATAAATGACTTACAACTGAACGTTATTATAAAGTGTTACCTACATATTTATATTTTGCTATTGTATTGTGGAGTGACACTTTTATAAACTTTTCTATACTCCTCTGATTATATAAAGGCTAAATATTATAATATCATAGCACAACAACAGTACTCAGCAATAATGATAAGCCTAATAAGGTTACTCACAATAAAAATAATAAGGTCATATAGATCATAACAGTCTCAGAGGAAAGGAGTGGATTATCCTTCACCTGAAATGTTTGTCTTTTCATCTTGAAATGCGAGGCAAATGTTGAGTCACAATAATTAGGAACCACAGTTTCCACAAACCCCTTTACTCGACTGGGATGTTCTGTCTTTTCTGGACGGTAAGGGCAGTGACTGTAACATCGAGCTTATTTTGCAGTATTAAACATGTATTTATACCGATTTCATCAGGCTTCAAAAATTCTTCAAAAAGAACACAAAGAATGGCCTTCTCAGCTGCCACAGTTGCAACTCTTGCGTCAAGGGTGTTCAACACACCACCGTTTCAGTTTGAAAAACGTTTTGTTGCGGCTGAACGCAAGACAGGTGTTTATGTTGTAATAAAATGTTCAGACATATTTGGTCAGTTTTCAAGTGGTTTTGAAAGATTTGAAAGGTTTTGAGATCTTACTCGAGCACGTCAGAGATGTAATCATAGACCGACAACTTTGTGTGCGTCAGTGATAAACATAAAAACACATTTGTTCCTCCGTGGCAGCATACACTAAAAGATATTATAGAAAGATAGACAAGATTCACATACTATTTATTTATTTATTTCTTTTTCCCTTTTTTTAAAGAAGGTTTCCTCTTTAAGGGTTTAGTTGCCTGTGTCGGCTGTTTCCCCTTTAAGAATTTGGCTTCTTGCCAATTGTGATGTGGTCTGTGTTCATTTGTTCACATGAACAACTACAACTCTCACATATCTTTGGCCACGAAAAGAGTGAAAATAAACACAAAGCAGTTTAAGAAGTTTTTTATTTATTTATTTATTTAATTAATTTTAACAAGTAGTGTCAAACCAGTTCATTCCCCTCTTAAATAGTACAGAATAATTTTAGAAGTGCTAAAATACTGTATGACACAGGCTACAACAGAAATGAATGGAATACACAATGAATGGAATGATCAAATACACACAGTTTTGTCAAAATGCCTGGCTTGATGATGATTATTCATGTAAATAAATTCAGCTATTTCACAAGAGAATGTGAACAGTTGGGAAAGGAATCAAATTCAGAGCAATAGGATCCCAGCAGCCTAATACAGTATACCTGTCTGTCAAACAACAAAAGAAAAAGAGAAAATCACTCACGGCTCTTGACTGAATAACTGTTGTAGCTTTATTATGAATCAATGTATATTGAATTAATGTTCAGACTATGCAGTGTTTTAGTTTTACATTTGATTATTCAGTTTCTGTATTGTTTCTTACACTGTAAAAAACAGTTTGTTGAGTCAATTTAAAATAATTTGTAACCTGGCTGCCTTAAAATTTTAAGTTCAGTCAACTCCAAAAAAAAAAGTTTATTCAACTTGAAATGTTAAATTATACTAAGTGACAACTTAGATATTTGAGTTGAATCAACTTAAAATTTTAAGGCAGCTGGGTTACTTACCCATCTGTTAAGTTTAAAGGGGTCATCGGATGCCCATTTTCCACAAGTTGATATGATTCTTTAGGGTCTTAATGAAAAGTCTCTAATATACTTTGATTAAAAATTCTCAATGGTTTTGTAAAACAACACCTTTTTTACCTTGACAAAATCAGCTCTGCAAAAATCATCTCATTCTAAGGGGTTGTTCCTTTAAATGCAAATTAGCTCTGCTCGCCCCGCCCCTCTCTTCTCTCTGTGGAGTGACGATCTTGTTTACATTAGCCGCGTTTAGCCGCTAAACTTGATAACTACCACGTTATAAGGAAAGGCGATCGCAAAGATTCATAAAAAACCGCTTATACTCACTTCTGCTGTAAGTGAAGCTGGATCATGAATGATTCGCACGAACATAGACGGATATATGTAGATCAGGAGGCGCATTCCCTTCACAACAAAAATGTAATCTACTGCATCTTCAGCGGCTCAGATGTAAATGACGAGCACTACGTTCATTCTTACATACAGCAACACAACACCTCAATCACTCAATCGGAGATTGAGGTGATTCTTGTCTAACTTACATCCCTGCTCCGGCATTGAAACAATGGAGGTTGGACTGTTACAGCTGATCTGAGATAAGACACTCATGTCAATCAACTATGGTGGGAGCGGCCTCTGCTGGTGTGACGCCACAACGACAGCTCGTTTTGAAAAAGGGGATATTATTTTTACAGATTAATTAAAAACCACTGCATGGATTTTTTTATCATTATAGGGTAGATTTGTACATGCACTGCCAACACACATTAATGTTCAAACAACATGAAACAGTGAACTTAGCATCCGATGACCCCTTTAACAAACACAAATAACAAAAAAAAAAAAAAAAAAAAAAAAAAAAAGAATCGTTCAGCCGTAGTTTCAGTTGTTTTTATTTACCTGGATGTTCTTAATGTTACGTTTTAGGTATATTACCAAGTTGAGCAAAGTGTTTTTGGTATTTAAATATTGTTGACACTGCTGATTACTTTCAGAAGTTGTAGTGATGCTTGCTTTTCCAAGGAAGAAAGTGAAACATATATATTTGTTATATAATTTCCAGTTTTTTTAATTGATTTCAGATGCTAAAAGCAATATTGTATCACATATCTAATACTGCATTATTTAACATGGTGTTGCATATTGCATTTTTCTTCAATATCGCACAACTCTACTTTTAATTACACGGTTTTAATTTAATCTCTGTAGGGTTCAGTGCCTCACCTCATCTTGTTTTGAGACATCAGAATAAAACAGCCTGCATCATTAGAAACTGAGATATATAAACATAAAGATCTGATCATTGTCATAATTCTAGAGTGGATGAAATTATTTTTAATCAATTTTACACATTCAGACATCAGTGTTAATGATGAAATGCATGTATTTTGTATTAAATTTCATATACACTTACAGTTTGGTTTGCCACTATTAATGCTGCTTCCTCGAAGGGACTTCTTAATTTTTGGTTGCAACTCATCCTTTTTGCTTGACATTTTTCTCTTTCTTTTTTGTTTTGTCTTTCTCTTGCAGTTTGTGGTGCTCCAGATATATTCCTGCCATGCATTTATTTCACTGATGTTCTGTTTTTGCATGTATCTGTTAAAGAGAGAAAAAGAGAAATGTAATTTGCATTTAAAGTAATTTTACATTTGTTATTTGTGAGTATTGTGCAATACAGATTTACCTTTCAGTTTTACGATAATACATAATTATCACTGTTCAAAATTAATTATTAAAAAATTTTTAAAAAAAGTCACCTTCAGCTGATAAAAAGGAACCTCCACTGCTTGTTGTGGACTTGTATAGTGTGAGATGAGTGAAACTTCTAGAGGCAACACCCATGACCTTTTTTTCTTTTACTACTATATCTTATACTTCCCGTTCCTCATGGTCTAGATAGATTTTTGTGGTGGGTGTGTTGTTTTCATTGTTTGTTTCATACAATCACTGTTTATTCTATAAACTAAAACACCTTCTTGCTCTTCTAGTTTTTATATTGTTTGTGCAGTTTTCATCGGGAAATCTTATCATTAATGCTTGAAGCAATAGTGCACAAACAATCTAATTTTGTGCATGAATGTTAAATGCTATTTTTAAACCATATTGTCCTGTGCAGTATTTATTATACTACAGTTCAAAGATTTACGAGTCATGTTGAAATACGGGAGAATTTCAGGTGATTCTAAAAGAGCTTGATTAGTTGGTATGTGTGTTGTACAGGTATATGTTTGATAGGTTTGAGTGGTAGAATAGTTGAAGAAAACAGTTCATGGCAACCTGCATATTTTGCTTATAGACAGATTATTTCAATTGAAGATGAATGTGAAACCATAGTCTTCTGTTTTTAGGGTCTTTTGAATTGTTTTTTTTTTTTTTTTTTTTTTTTTTCAAACTGTGAAATAAGCACATACTTTTCAGTAAATAAGAAAAATGTGCTATAGAGAAATGCATTTATAATAATTTTAATGCATTTACGACTGATCCGTGTTTTATGCATTTTGGGAGATCATTAGCATTTGCTTCAGCTTTTCACTTTTCAGCTTATCAAGGAAGATATCTGACACATTCACGCACCCATAAAATCAAGAACAAAACTACTGTGAACCAAAACGAAATGTTTTATCATTTTACAGAAATGCTTTAAAGTTTCTGTTCTTCAAACAGCTTCTGTTATCATACCTCACCCATTGTTGTATTATAATCTGGGCCAGGGTTGTGTTTCTCTCTCTATGTGATGTCAGTTGTACAAAGACAATGAAGCGAAACATGGCAGAGGAGAGGAAATATACCAGCAAACATGCTTTTTGTTGTTAGTATTTCTTTTTGGCTGGTTTTGTATGTTTTTCCACTAATATTGGTTGCTTTTTTATGTTGGAGGTTTCTGGTATTGTTATATGTTTGTTAATGGTTTCATTTTCTGGTTAGCCATTGAGTGTTTTTTCACTGTCTTGTTTTCCTGCTATGACAAGTGTTTTCTTTTGCATTTGGTCATTTGTTTTTGTGATAAATGTTTAAATATGATTGCATCCTGGTTTCACATGTCCTTTTATGTTGTTTACCCCTTCAGTATAAGTATAAATTCCGTAAACTATAAAGTCATGATAAAACAAATCTTTTGTGATGAGTGATGAATTTAAAAGGATTTTAATTTCCAAGCAAACAAGTGAGACATCAGTATCTGGTTTGTGGCATGAGGCACCTGGTTTTTATGTTTGAATATTTTTTGTTAGTTTGTTTGTTTGTTTCTGTTCTGCTGGTGCCATCATTGTTGGCGTGATGTTGTTTTGACATCATTGTTTACTACTTGTAGCTCACATCTTCAGCCAAGCTTTACAAAGGTTTCAAATTGTTTTATTACTGATGTACAACCTTACAAAATCAACAGTGTCAATGAGAAAATGTAATATCAGCAAATTTGCATAGAAAATACGAAGGCAGTAAACCTCCACTTTTAAAGGTTTCCATTGTATTTTACTGCTTGCTGCAGTAGGGTTCTGATTTATTGTATGATTTGTAAGTGTACTCTTTGCACCATTAAATATTTTGTATTCAAAGTATTTATTGTTTGTATATGATGTGTGAGTGTCTCCTTTTCTGTGCCTCCATCTAAAACATCAGAATGAATTTCTTCAGGCGTGTCTGTATCATAAGAAACTATAAGTCACAAACACAAGCATCTGATTAACTTCATATACGGGTTCTATAGCAGATAGAATGACAGTTCAGGATTGATTAGATGAAAAAGACAAACAGTATTTTATCATATATGCTCACAGTTTGGTTTTCCACTGTTAATGCTGTTCAGTCTGACTCATCTCAGCATTTTTCTCTTTCTTGGTAGATCAGATTGTCTCTCGTCCTCTTTGTTTGCCATTTTCCATTTTCCATGTTCAGTTGTCCTGATGGTCCACAGATCTTCTGCCATTAGACAGTTTTCGGCAGCGTATATGTTGTTCTGTGGTCCTTCCGCCCCAACGAACATTTCATTGTTGGATGATTACGCCTTCATTTTGAAATTTCTAGAGTGTTGTATCCTTTTCATACAGTGTGCATTTCATTGTAGTCCTAGTAATTGGTTAGGAAACGCTGTGACTGTGTGAAACAGAAAGTTCTTATTTTTTCATTTATATTTTATATATCTAGTATCTATTTGTGGTATTTTGGGATAGCTAGGCTACCATCATTCCCGTTTTATATCAGGGAGCAGTATGCTTAATACAAGACAAATCCTTGAGTGTGAAAGGAGACGACCAAAATGTTTAAGTTGTGTGGTATTCTCACAGGTACTAATGATTTACAGGACAATTACAGCCGTGCATGAGAGTCTGTTTGTTCAGTGTTGTGTTGTGATGTGTGTCACTTCTAAAGCAGATGTCCAAGTCATTTTCAGCTGTTGCTCTGCTGTAATACTGATGATCTTCTGTAGATAGTGACACTTCAGTTTAATCTAGTGTGTCTTTAGATCTCCTGCCACAGTTTCAGACTGAATAATCATTCTCTGCTTTACTGTCATAGTGAATGTTTAGAAGTTTGGCTATGAGAACCCCACAATTCAAAAGATGCAGTGTTAAGATGAACAATCAGAGTGTTTTTTCTCAATTCTGTCACTGATGGAGTTTTGTTTTGTTTTTTGTTTTTTTAGTTCTTTAGCTTGCTTAGTTTGAGTCAGTTAATGTTCAGCAATATTAATAACTTAACTGCACAGACACCATTAGATGAGAACTGAACTGAACTGAGCTGATGATAACATCACTGTTTTCTCCAGAGCTGCTTTATTGATGAATTAAACTTTCATAAATGATCTTTACACAGACTCGAGCTGAACAATGACACAGTTTTTTATTTATATTTTAAATTTACAAAACAATGTGATTGCATTTTCCAAGTAAGACACTGTTTTTATTTTGTGTTCTCTTAAGTGACATCAATGTTTTATATACATGTACAAGTACATATGAATAGGGTGATGAATCAGTGGTGATGAATGATGAATCCAAAGTGATTTTTCCAATGCAATCAAAATAATGAAATATCATTATTTGTTCTTATACTTAGACACTTTTTTTCTGTGTTAAGATTTTGCATAGCCAGTGTCTAATAAAGGACAACGTCATGCCGCGTGTAGCTCCATCTTCAACACCCCTGCCTGAAGGTTTGTGATCAATCTGCACAATATACTGTAGAAGATGTTTCCAGAATTGCAGTTGTTGTTTTTGGAAAGTTCATGTCTCAGGAATGACAGTCATGACAGATTCCTGCAGCAACACATTCACCTCTCATGCAGAGTTTTATTAAAGTTTGTGGACTAATGACCTGACAATTCTATTTCTTATCCTGACTAAGTGAATTACTTTTGTTTCTTCAATTTTTCACCAAGTCCATGGACGAGCTCCATTCGGTTCAATGGCACAATCAACGTTTACATTCAGTGCTGCTGCGACTTCCGGATTCTGTGTATTGAAATAATAAAAATAACATTTTAACTTATTTTTTTATTTATAATAATGTAGTTCCATGTAATGTAATTGACATTCTGTAGTCTGAAATAGATCTATCCACTAACGTTGTGTATTCTAACAACGCTGTTTTTAATTGTAGCATATATTATGTAAGTATTTTTTTCATATTTAAATGACACTAGGCTACAGCACCAACAAAATCTCTCTTTTACGTGATTCATTAATTTAATTCATTAATTTAAAGTGTATTATTAAATTGTTATTATTTATTAGTTACTATTGATTGTAATATTGCGTGTTCAGCAGTTGGTGGCGCTAGTGCACTAAAACCATGATAATTACATTTTACCTCCATATTCTCATATGTAGAGAATAATCTGAATGGTTTACTTGAGTTTTTAATTCTCAGTTGGTATTTAATTTTATTAATGTAATAGTTTTGTTTTTATTAACATCATCTTATAGATTAGAGGGAGGTCCTAATACTGTCAGATGAATCATGTATTTTTACAGAAAAATCTTGAGACTGGTGAAAATATAAAGTTACTTCTGAGCTTTACTTAATTTGTAGTATTTTATTGAAATAAACCTTTTTTAAAGGCTGATGTTTTGACATTTTTAGTAAATTTGACTCTTCAGACAAGCAGCGCAGAAGTCATATCAAATGCCTTTTATTTATATATAAAATATTATTATTATTATTATTATTATTATTATTATTATTATTATTATTTCATAACCTTAACATTACAAAGCCAACAGAGTCCGGATGAAGGGCCATTTAAACCACTAAAAAAAAAAAAAGAGTGAAATTCATAACAGTGAAATTCATTCTAAAAAATAATTTCATTGTTCATATATTTATTTTTTCTGAAGTTTATATTACATTGTGTATCATGAATATAGAATGCCATGCAGCGCACACACACATACACGTGTGTGTGTGTGTATATATATATATAAAAAACGCATTTATTATCTACTGTATGTCCTAACTAAAAAAAAATAATAATAAAAGACATCCATGGCTCAATAAGTGTCTAAATTTGCTAAATATTCTACTGGTTAGATAAAAGAAACATCAGCTTTCTAAAGAGAGAAAACACTCTCACAATTTATTACACACACAGCTATTTTACCTTCTCTTTAAATCCATCTAAAAATACCACTCAAAAAAATGATTTGTTGGACTTACTTAAAGACTGTCAAGTGGTTCCACGCAACTACATTGAGTAATTTGTACAAGTAACAATTTAGTTGTATGAACAAAAGCAATTCAAGCAAAGCTGACAAAATTTCTTGAAGTAAATACAAATCACTTGAATTTGTCACTGTTACATATTGATTATATGTGCTGTTTACTTAATAATTTTGTTAAATTTATAAAAGTTTATTACGTAAAGTGAGCTCATTTATTAATTTCATTTACCTTATTACCTTATTAACTATTTGCTCTATGAGAGCAAGTGAAAAACCATTAATGACAAGAAAGCATATTTTAGAAACAAAATGCATTTATTTTCTTCTCAAGGTCTTACAATGAGCAACTTCTTCAAGGAATTGTAATCATTCTCAGTTCAAGATAGGCAACAACATTCTCGTCAACAGAAAAAGTTCTTCCCAAGGTCTTGCAGTGTAATATAGATTCATGCTGTATATGACACTCAAATGCAGAGCACAAGCCTAGGTGACATCTCCATGCTTCTGCACTTTTAGTTGATTCCAAAATCTGATGGAGGGTCACAGACCAGGTTTGATGATGTAAATTCCAATGACTGTATTAGTCAGGTCTCTTTCAGCATTCACAAAGTCCTGAAAGGCAAGAAAAAAAGTAAAGCTGTTCAGTAATTTATATTACACCAACAAATGCAGGTTGCAAATTTAACATCACTTAGCAATAAGTCCAGTAAAAGCAAAGATTCTGAGAATTCTGTATCCACAGACCTTAGTCGGGTCATATTAATTTTGGACAGGAATAAATAAAGGCTGTAATTAATAGGTTACAATGCATTCAATGAATTGTACTGTTGTTTAACAACATACATTTTCAAGCTGAAAAAAAAAAAAAAAACCTTTCAGTGGACACAAACCCCATGAAACTCCAAACTCCAGTTTTAAAAGTTGTCAGTTTTATGCAGGACCTTTATGCAGTGCGTAATTGTAAAGACTGTAAATCCATCCTTTACAGCCTCATTTTCATGTTAAATTCAATATGCCATCTAACCTGACTAAGGTCTTTTGTCTGTGCCTTAATGTTTTACATCCATGTGTCGCCTAATCTGACACTGGATTTCAAGGTACAACAAAGCAATCAACGATCACTAAAACTACAACTGCTACCATGTTAGTGACTAAGCTATTCAGGTTTAAGTGTTTATATATTAGTTTTTTTGTTCTTGCACTATTGAGGTACTTATACTGTGTGTATGAATATAGTCCATATGTGATTACTGTATTGCATTGTCTAGTGATTTTATTTGGGGTATTATCTGTCATATCCGTTCAAAAGAATGCCTGAGAACACTTACTGTATACTCCTTCATGAGGATTTCATAGTCTTCATTGAAGGGACAATTCACCCCAAAAACAAAACTGGCCAGTTCACTTCTGTATCCATGTTTGTCTAAATCAGTTGAGTGGTGGTAATTCAAGTAAACTCAGCAGCAATCTAGAGATTTAAAAGACATAACACAACACTGAGGATATCTTTTTATTTTTAAAATTACATTCAGGGTTATTCAATGAAATCTGAAGACAAAACAGCAATTAGGCTACCTCCACATGGGCTTGAACAACTAAATAGAACATTGTAAACACCAGGTTCCTTAGCATATAAATGATTAAGATAACTCCGTAGTACATTCCATGTTATAAGTGCATGGGAAACGATTACTGTGACCAAATTAGCCATGTGTTAATCTAACATTATAGTGATTCAAAAATTGCCATCTAGTTGACACTGTTATTTTGCAGTCCTTACATTGCCACATGCTTGTTTTGAGAGAGAAACATGAGTTAGCATAACCGACTAAAATGGAAACGTACTAGAGAAAGAAAATGTAGCCTGTATGCAACAGATTAGCATTGCCAGGCACCAAAATAAACTGATAACTTTAATAAAAACCCTTTGTGCAGACTTAAATCACTTTTTCAAAGCAGTATTTATCAGGGTGGTAAAGAATTTAATTCATACCTGACAAGCAGATTCACCCGCATCTTTTCCTCAATGTGGTTTGTCTGTATTCTGTTTTTTGAGTGTATGAATCTCTTCAGGTGCGTCTGCATCATGAGAAACTAGAAATCACAAACACAAGGAAGAGTGTAACGTTGGTTTACCGTTTATTTGAATCCCATTTCCTTCATTTACATACATTACAAACTCAGCTGACTGACTCAATATTTAAAGTGCAATCAGAGACCAAATTTTAAGCATGATAGAGCTATACACAACTACACAACCTATTATAGCCTACATACAAATAACAGCCTAGATATGTTATGTAGCCTAATTTGAGCGCATTCTCTAAACGCGGGGACATGTCCCCCTGTCCCCAGTTGAAATTACACCCCTGAACACAAGCGTCTGATTATCTTCATATACAGTTCATGTAGAAGAAAAAATGACAGTTCAGTGTTTGTCACATTCAGACACCAAACGAGATGAAAGCAAACATTGTTTTATCATAAATACTCACAGTTTGGTTTGCCACTATTCATGCTGCTCAGTCTGACTCTCAACAAACTTTTCTCTCTTGATTCGTCATATTGTGTCTCGTCCTCTCTTTTTGCCATTTTTTCTCCTTCTCTCAGAGATGTGCACACACTGAAAACATCTAGTGAATGTTTCTCTGTCCGATGTTTTTAACTGTGTTGTCATGCATCCGGCGGTGACGCACGCCTGCTTATGCGCTCTTCGGGGTTTTCCACATGCGTCATATCTTCCACATCTGCCCACACAGTTTCTGTCTCTCATTTCGCTTCGTTTTTCTCTTTGCCCACAACCTTTCCATTTGACATGGAAATTCTCTCCACATCTCTCTCTCCATCATCGTCCGTTTTATCGTTTTATATGTTACTTACTCTACTGAATATGATTTAATACAGAAAGGTTCCGATTCATCTCTGAATCTAGTTCAGTTCTCTGATCCACTCATCTGAAATGAGCGCAGGAGCCAGTGAATCCATAACAGTATTATTACTGCTAATATGTAAATGCAACTTTAAAGGTTATTTTTTTCAATATTTTGATTTTTTTTTTCATCTCCGCCAAATATTGTCCTATCCAAACAATCCATACATTAATGGAAAGCTTATGATGTATAAATCTCAGTTTCGAAAATTTGACCCTTATAACTGGTTTTATGGTCCAGGGTCACATATCATATATAACTGATGTTCTACAAAACAACACGCTTTAAAATACTTTTTTCCTTACCGCTGGAAATTAGATCATTTACTGTGAAATCCGTTTTCTCTCCGGTACATCACCAGTGTAAGCTGCACAGTGAAGACGCCTACATCACTCTTGTCAGTGTAGTCCATAGATGCATTAAAGATGTCTCGATTTCATCCTGTGGTTATACTGGGGGTTTTACCTCATGGGGGCGTTTTCCTCCACTCGAAAATCCATTTCACTTTCAGTTTGATCTTGTTTCTGTTGATTTGCTTTTTTTTCTTAGAGTAGATGCATAAAGTTTCAGCAATAAACAGATCGCTCACATTTACATAAATCACACAATCAAAATCTTCTGCGGTCATTTTATAAAAATTAGTTTTTTTTTTTTTTTTTTTTTTGTCAAATTTGACAATCACAGACCATAACGCTTTCTCTCAATGGTGACACACAGTGTTTTTCTTTCTTTTTCTCTTTTTTTTTTTTTTTTTCATTTCTAAAGGCAGGTGTGCCTCATGCAGTGACTGCTACACCTATAATTATACAATACACAAAAAGTAGACAAAAACGCATCTAAAAGAGCATAAATGGTTTATTCTCGTTTTACAATTTTTATTGTTTGGAAAAATTAAAGTGTTTATTTTTTAATTAACAATGTCTTTATATTTGAAGATATAATACAATTTTCAAGATACAGTACAATCTTCATTTATAACCATATATGGTAGAAATATATGCTTAGCATCTTAAATCAGTCTTTACTGTTTTGATTGCAGCTGCAATTTACATTAAGAGAAAACAACATTCTTAGTTATATATGCTTTTTACATTGTGCAAATAACAATAATTTCTATTCACATTATATAAAAATAGCAGTCGCTGGTTCCAGCTGGTTTATCGCCAGACTAAAACAGTCCCTTTAAAAAAAGAACTTTAAGTAATAATCCATTTAAATCTAGACTAAACACTCATTTATTTTCTTTAGCCAGTGTTGCCTGACAATATAGGGCTTTCTTAGCTGTTTATGGTTTATCTGCATGTTTTTACCTTTATTTTGATTTTTTTTTTTTGCTTTCTATTTTTATATTGCCAGATAATGTTTACAATTGTACAGCACTTTGGTACAACACATGTTGTATTTAAATGTGCTTTATGAATAATCATGAAACTGAAAAGTTAAGGTGACACATATTGCTACCATACCATAATAATCATGTGACTGAACACAAGATATATTGAGCATATACTGACTATAGTCACATGCACTCAAGCCACATGCTCACAATTAAAAACTTCCCTAAATTCAGTTTACATACAGAAAGGGCAGCATCAGCTTGTTTCTTCTGAAACAGTAGTGTCAACCTATCTTTTTCCTTTACAAACCTGTTTTTGTGGCAGCACCACATTATCAATTCTACTCAAAAACAGTGTTTCTATTTATTTTATTTTTTTTAATGAATTAATGACAAGTCTGTGATTTTTCTTTAATTAGGAAATTTAAACAATTTGAAACATCATTCAGCATCTGCTAACAAATGATTTCAAAAAACATCCGAGCCTCCAGTAAGAACACTGTTATACATTTACATGATCAGTATTACAGATCTGTCTGTCTGGATCAGGAGAGATAAAAAAGTAAATGAACTGTTCTCACATTGGGATAACAGATGTCTCTCTGTGTGAAATGGGGTTTTTAGATGACACACACACTCATGATCACACTCATGCATGACGATGCAGGAAAAAAAAATCTCTTCTGTCTGCTGACTCTGCTGACTCATAGTCATGCTGTTTTTTTTTTGTTTTTTTTTGTCTGACGCTTAAAAAAAATAAATAAATAAATAAAACTTTTCTCCTTTAAACCACCAAAAAGCCCATCTGAACACCTTGCATCATAAGTGTAGGCTATAATTATTGTAATTTCTGATTTCTCTTTATTCTTTTACTGTAGTATAGATCATTACATCAGTGAGGTGTTTGAGCTGTAATAATCCTGACTGTAGCATCTTCAGTGTTTCCAAATATTCACACTGCAAAAAGATGTCAACATGATTTCCCCTTCCAGTCCAGAATATCAGATGATTCACAGTTTTCACTTAACGTGTTGGAATGCAGTATCAATAGTCTAAACATGTTTTTGTAATACTACTACAGATATGTACTTTTTTGAACAAATATTTTACTGTTTTTTTTTTGTGCACATACACTTTGGAGGCTAAACAAATAAAAAAAATAAATAAATAAATAAAAAAAGAGGCATTTTCCCTTAAATTACACAAAATTGAAAATCAAAGCAGGACACACTTCACAAGAATTAAGTTGCTAGATGCAACTGCTTAATAATGTTCATTTATAATAACACTTTATTAGTTTGTACCTGCACTTGTTGATCAGTTAGAAATATGTAGAAAAATGGAAAAAGCACAGGTAATTTCTAAGTTGGAACCTGAGAACACAAAATACAATGTGTAATTTTAAATTCAGGTCAACAAAAACAAACAAACAAACAAACAAACAACAACAAAAAAAACAAAAAACACTGAAATTAACACCTATTTTACAGACATTTCTTAAAGTGTATAGTAAATACCAATACACTGGTTAATATAATTGGGCAGAATGTATCGTTAATAAGAAGATACACAAAATGTATGCTCTATTGTTCTATGCAGTTTTGTATTGTGATCCCTGCAAATTATTTGGCAAATCTGTGGCTGAATCATCGGTCTGAAGGTCTGGCTATGAGGCCAGTCAGGAGAATGCTGTATATTATAAAAATATGTTTATTATTTAATTTTAAGCTAAAACTGCCTGTACTCTTGATTTGGCTGTTTAAAACAAATAGCTTTATCAAACTCGGGGGATTTACCCCACCCCTTGGTACAAAGTTAATTTTACATTTTTGATACTTTGTTTATAATTTATGTCATTGTCACTAATACTATGGTAACTTTCCTGAACACATTTACCTTTTGTTTAACAGAAAACAATTGCACAGTACTTAAGGAGGGAGTTTTCCCCCCACTCTACCCTAATTTTAATAAAAACAATGCATTATAAAAATGAAAAGAAGCAGTTTTTTGGGGGTTCAGATCAACCGAATGCATTCAAACAGTAAGTTCAAAAGAGCACTAATGCAAAGCAAACACAGACAGTTTCATCAGAGATAATAGTACTCACGTACAGTGACAAAAAAATAAAAAAATAATGCGAAGCTGATTTGCAACAGTGATTAATTAAAAGTGCTATACAAATAAAAGTGAATGGAACTGAAATTAATTACATATACACACACATTCATTGTGAATGATTTATTTGTTAATTCATCTTTAGTTTGTATTTATTTATTTAATTAGTGATTGGTTTTTCAGGTAGGGAAGTGGGATTGAGTATGGGCATTTCTTTTTTCTACTTCAAGCATCGATTGCACGCCAAATAGAAACAAAATATAGTGCTATTTATTGTGCAATTATTTGTTGTACAATAAATGTAACAAAAAGGTTAATTTAATGATTTGTGTTTGATGATATTTGTCTTTATTTACATTCATTCACATGTCTTTTAGTAACCTGATAAATTAAAAGGATTTAATAAAGAGAAAATAAAGAGAAAGTTATTTAACAATATGTTAAGGAGTAGTAACATTTGTACAGTCTTACTGTTACAACTGTACCTTTGATGGCAGTCATAATGTTGAAGTGGCCCTCAATGAAAATGACACCCCTGTTCTATGGGGTTTCTGTGAAAACCCCCTTTTGGAACCTAT
Organism: Cirrhinus mrigala; assembly: GCA_036247105.1. Lineage (NCBI taxonomy): Eukaryota > Metazoa > Chordata > Actinopteri > Cypriniformes > Cyprinidae > Cirrhinus > Cirrhinus mrigala. The sequence continues at coordinate 769,554 of JAMKFB010000303.1, forward strand.
ATTTATAAGAGTGTACATGACAGTTTGGGGCGCATGTCAAAGGGATGAAGCCATGCCCTATTTGAAGCACCCACCCCGTTTTGGAGTTCCCGTCCCCCATTTGGAGATCTCCAGGCTGCATTTATATCCCTCATTATTCAGTCAATTCTGTTTTTGTGACTGGATTCCGCAATTCCATCCGCGTTTTCCGCATCGTGGAAATCATAGGGCCCTACCATCTGTAGTCTGTAGGTTTCAGGGAGTTGATCTGCTGTAATGCTGATGATCTCCTGTAGAGAGCTATGCTGTTATATGTTGGTCTGTAAATCTCTCTCCGCTTCTATCATCTTCACGACTCCTGCTCAGACATTATATCATTATGAGACACTGTTTCAGTCTGTCTTAGGGTTAGGGTTGAACACCCTGTCTGTGTTCTTAGGGGATTTTTTAAGATCATACCACAGTCTTAAGTCTGGTATGTTAGAGAAAAACCACAGACTTCACTGTGTGAATCCTCAGTGACTCATCCCACTTAGTTTAGACTAGTTCTGATTTTGCCCAGGAAAATCATCTGCATCAGTGTACTTTATTTCTTTTCCTGTATTTATAAGCGTCAGTGATTAATCAGTTTAAACCCCTTGTCTTTGACCATTAACAGAGACAATACAACAAAATGGAGTTGTACAGATTCATTGCAGTTACATCATTTATAAATCTCACGACCCCAGTCCTGTTTGTTAGGGACTCTTGTTTTAAAATGTGTTTCTGTGCTCCTCCTGTGTTCTGCGTACTGTTTACCTGTACCTCCCTTGTTAGTTATAGTACAATAGTTACCATAATTTGTTCCCATGACAATTCATCAGCTCTATTCCTTCAGAAACCAATGATAGCCACTATGGTACCAAGGCAGACAAACAGACTGCATTCATTCCATGTCATAATTACCATATGTGCTCGAGATGACAACACGAGCACTTTCTAATTGGAGATGTTTGCCTCCTCCAACTAGGAATTATGTTTCTATAGCACCATACTGAATTAACAGTGGTCTGGTGGCACAAGCAGGAGCTCTCAAAAGTCTCATTATACAAGCTGTAATTATGCGTTCAACAAGGACGTGAACGCTTTTTACATGTTGAAACCTTGAAATTACAGTAATTTCAACAGAACACAGGAGGAGCACAGAAAAAGTGTTGTCAAAACAAAATGAGTTGTATAAAATATACATTTTATAGCTAATAATACATTTGCATATTTTTGTCACTATGAAATGTTGTGTTAGATTTAGTAGCAGAAATAATTGTTTGTATTATATACAATAAAATTGAAATTGCTAATACATGTGTAAAAGAAACAAAAAGGTTTTCCAGATAATAGTTATTAGTTTACAATTTTTTTTACAGTGCATGTAGTTGATATTGGTTTATTATATACAGTAGGTCTATATGATAACACTGAAATATAATCATTATAAAATATACAGTATTTAATCAGAGGCCGAATATAATGAATATTCTGTCGGTGTGGTGAAAGGAACTGCTCCTGTCTGAAGAGAAAACACATTTTCAAAACTATAACACACATACAGTAACTGTCAGTATAGTACATAAACATACTATCAGTATAAAAGAAATTTGTCTGTTTAGTCTGTGTGTGATCTGTGAGAATCTCACCTCGTCTGTGTCTCACTCAGAATAAAACTGGATCACCAGAAACTAGAAATTGAAAACGCAAACATTTGTATCTATATTCTACGACAGCGTTTTAGTGCCACTTTAAAAAAAAAAAAACTTGTAAAATATTAAAGTTGTAATATTTTGAGAATATAGTAGAAATTACGAGAATAAAGTTGAAATGTTTTGAGAAATTAAATCGTAGAAATTTAAAATATAATATTTTGAGAGCCTAACCAGATAGCACACATACGCCTGCAAGATGTCTGCACGCCTTCGTAATATATATAGTTTATATACAGTGGATAAATAACGTTTATGGTTGATTTTACATTCTGACACCAGAGAAGACGAAGCTGCATTATGTATAGATGAAAGTTGTTATAATATTATATATTTAATATCATGAATACTCACAGTTTGGTCTTCCACTATTAATGCTGTTCCGTCTGACTAGTTTCCGTGTCTTTTTCTTTCCTGATTCATTTGATTCCCTCATCCTCTTTGTTTTCCATTTTTCTCTCCGTTTAATTCTCCTGTAGTTTGTAATGCTCCCCAGATCTTCTGCCATGAATTAATTTCTCTTAAATATTTTCATTATCTGTTGATAAAAAGGAGATACAAATTAGAGTTTAAGTTTAGATTCATTAAGTTTATTTTAATTCACAATACAAACAAAAGCTTTTTACAACACAAAGATAACAGTGTCGTTTCCTTGTGATGACCTGAAAATAGTGAGTCTGTTCCACCGCAGCTCTGAGACCATCTGTTATTTCTGATGTCCAGAACTGTACAGTGCACAGATGATGGGCCCTAGGGGATGGGGTTGGGGGCGGCAGGAAAATTTATCTAAATTTGGAATAGTGTGTGTGTGTGTGTGAGCGCCGGGGATTTTTTCGTTGTAGCTGAGTCTAGAACTATTAAAAGTAGCATGCTTCACCCAGCCGTAAATAGAGGAGTGGCGGGACAAATACAGACCAACCATCCTCCTTGTACAACGACTGCTTACAACAATGGAGAAGTATTACTGGTTACTGGTTTTTTATATAGTAAAATTCTTAAAAATCAGATGCTAAAAATCCTACTAGTAATACGTTGATGGCGTTGATATTCCAAATCACAGCAACTAAAGCGTCTCAACTGGAAAAACGCGGCGTCACCAAAGTGCCTCCAGCTTGTCGTTGTAAGAAGAGCGCCTGACACTTTCTTTTGGCTAAAACACTTTGTTAGACACAAGTTATTGAATATTTATTGTTAGAAATTAGTCTTTTTTTTTTTTGCAATATACTGGAGCCAAAAATGAGAAAGTAGACCAGAATATTCCACTGCGTTCTTGGACACGCAATTTGCGAAGCTGTAGTTCATAGGCGGGGATTATGCTAACTGTCAATGAGCGTGCACCAGGGGTAGATCTAGAAAATATTTTTTATTGTGGCAAAGGGGTGGCATGGCAACACCAAAGCAAGCCCCCATGCGTAGTTTTTGTAGATTTATAGTCTGTCATACACAGTTGCGTTCACAAATTACCATTAAGTAATCATCTATATGTTTAAAATGAAAAATAAAAAACATTTCAATATCCATCATGGCACCAAGTCAATAAACAATATAAGAAAACCTCAACAGGTTATAAATGTTTCTGAGCTTGTCTTTAAAGAAGACATGCAATTCTATTAAATTACTGCTTAGATGGTATAAATCATGTTTTAGTGCAAGTTTAAGGCTACGTCTACATTAATCCGGACACATTTGAAAACGGAGTTTTCGTTTTAAAACGCTCTCCGTCCACACTAGCGTTTTCAAGCGTTTTCCAAATGTTTCTCATCCACACTGAAACGAAGGAAAACGTTAAATTCGCCATACTGCGCATGCGTAAAAACTCACTGAGATGATACAGACGGAACAGACATAAGACGTTTTCACGCAATTGTTGGCAGGATCAATTTATTTACGGAAATATCTCATCATTCACTAACGCGTCCATGTCGCGCGCTCTCATGTTTGATCTAAAAAGTAGCTGCAGGAGTCAGGATAGCAACTGAGTATATTTTCTGTCATCTTTTTAGGATTGTAATGTGAAGAGTGTACAAATATATCTTTAGCAGCAGTGTGAAAGTGAATACCCAGCAAACAGGGGACGTTTGCATAATGGAATGCAAAATGCAAAGATTGACATTATTATTATTATTATTATATGTATGTATGTATGTATGTATGTATGTATGTATTATTATTATTATTATTATTATTATTATTATTATACTATAGTATAAACAATAGATTTGAATTCATTGTAAAATTATGTTAATATATTGTTAACTTTCATTACTGCAAAAGAAAAAATAACTTCTGTAATTCAAGATGTCATCAAATCACGAGTCTTTCAGCATTTAAACATCAAAAACAAGATACACTTCAATAATTTAACTGAAGGTAGGCTACAATTAGGCCCTATAGTATTCCACATACATAAATAAAATAAGGTTGAATCCCTGGAGAGTGATGAATGCAGCCAAGGAAAACATGAAGAACAGAAAAGAAAACACAGGTAAGACAAATAAATTAATTCCTACTTTTTAATATTTACATATCAAACTGTTGGTAAGCTGACAAGAAAAGTTATTTAGGAAAAATATTTTTTTTAGTTATTGCATTTAAGACTGCTATACGTGCAGCGCAAAAATAAATAGCAGTGTAATATAGCCAATCAAATGAGCTCGTGATCGAGTGACCTCACTTTGGGGTACGCCCATGTATCCAGGACAACGCTGAGCTGCTGAGTGGCAGTTAACGGTCGTACCGGTGATTTCCTCAAACACGCGGCCTTGAGGTTTCGCTTTTGTCCGGTTGAAAAGGTATTTATACGTTTTTATTTGTAGACATTAGCTACCGTAACCACTGCGTATCTCGTAATACTTGCATTTTATGAAAAGTTTATCTTTTAAAACGTTTGCTGAGGCTGTCCGTCGTGTACGGCCGTTAGCCTAAACACTTTCGAAGCTAACGTTAGCATGTAAAGTTGAAACGATTAAAAGTATATAATATTGACAGATATTTCACTTAAATATTTAATTTCCATATGGTAAAAACACACACTGAGAAGCACATGCGGCAAAAAAGCCCATTTGGTAGGGATATCTTGGTATGTGCGCTTGGTATGTCTAAATCCAAATTCTCAGCAGTATTTACAAATCTTTTTCAATAGATAAACGATGGTAGACATATAAAATCATACTACTACTACTGAATGAGTTCATTTTGTTGTTTTATGTTAGAGGAACGTGCTAATAGGTCCGCATTTGCTCCGCTTTGTAACATTCGCCAACGGTACAAACAAACATAAAAACACCCTCAGCTGAAACAGTAAAAAAAAAAAAAAGAAATAGTACAAAAATTAATCAAAAGAAATTCTGTGTCAGTGAGTCTGATTAGTACCAAAATTCTACTGAGATATATCACAGCATGCAATCTGGCAAAAATGATTATTATTTTGATCTGTTCATCGGTTAATTTACTTATTACATCAGTAATAAGTTTGAGTTTGAGTTTTTGGTTAAATTTGCAGGAATTATTTGCCTTTCCTAGATGTGCTGTGAACGTCACCTTTGACGTCCTTTTAAGGTCTAAAGAACCCCACACGAAAACCTCCAGGGGACGTTACACGCCAAGCCAGATATTTTGACACATTGTATTTCTGTGTGTTGTGTAAGCGATCTGTGTGTGCTTCGAGTCAGTCAGTTTTTTTTTTTTTTTTTTTTTTTTTTTTTTTTTTTATAGTTTATATATAAGTTTATAGAATGCTTTTATATAATGCCATCATTATTATTGTTAAATAATAAGGCATAAGTTTACAGTGATTGAAATTTCAACACGATATGCATGTTGGCGCTTTTGTGTGAAGTTTTTGTGTACAAACGGTTTGCGTGCGCAGCCCCTTTAAGACTTGTTGCCCTTTAAGACTTGTCACCATTTTAAGAGTGCGCAGCATAGTTTGAGAGGAGAGATGCGAGCCGATCCAATCCAGGTGTAATAAGTGTGCGTGCATCCTGTAAAAGTGAGTTGTTCTTGCTTAAATATGTTTAACATTGAGATTAAGTTGTAAACTCGCTAGCGATCGCAGTTATGGTAATTATGTTTTATTGAGAGCGCATAACCAGCGCCTATTTACATGCACGTCACGTATTTTTGCAGTGAGATTTTAGTACCGCTTTACTTATACTGTTCTCATGTTTTAGATAGAGATAATTGCCGTTTCTAGTTCATAGGCCTTTCGTGTATTGCAAACATAAGTGTGTGTCTGAAGATTACGTGGTTAAATGGCCTATGCTGATGCTAATTTGCCAATTCATTAAGCTGTAGTCTTTCACTTTTTTTTAATATTGATAATAGTGTTATCTGCTATTGGAATGTCAAATTATTAGATTTGATCTCTATATTATTTACTTTGTTGTTTTTGTTATCTATGTACAGACCACACCTATTACATGCTTGATGGTACAGTAAAGAAATTAAAGGAAAGAACTGTTGTGGACTGATTTCCTGGGTTCTGACCGGCCCACCAGGGCGAGTGATCCTTCCTACAGTCTTTTAAAAGGAACTAAATTCCAATTCTGAATCCTATAACTGGTCCTTCGAGCCGGATGATCACTTCTCTGGATTAAGATGTCAGCCAGTTCTGAACCAGTAAACCGTTCGGTTCGCCCAAAGCGCCATCCAGCCTATTTGCAAGATTATGAGGTGGACTTGCAGAGCTTTCATAAATCAGCATCACCAGTCGTAACGAGAGAACAAGCAGTGGAGTCATCTGATGATGATTTCTATTCATCACAGGTTGGTGCATCCGCTGCAAAGCCTAAGAGAGCCCACAGTTTACCCACCTTTTCTCCCTCCTCGAGACTGACTGTCAGGCATAAGCATTGTGATCTTTTAAGTTCTTTGCAGCAAAACATTTCCGAACCTACCCACCAGTCACCACCACAATATCCAAACCGAGAGCTACAGCTTGAATCCCACGCAGAGCGCGTTCCCCTCGGTGATGAAGGTGATGGATACCAGAGCGATCGATCAGATGCTAGCTCTCTAAAGTTACAAAGGATCACAGAGGAGAATTTAAAGCTCCGTGAAACACAGCAGGCCATTCAAGCTGACCTTAAACGGATGGAGGCGGCCAAAGAGGAGCTGATTCAGCTTTTAGACAGAGCCTGTAGTCTGCAACGACATTCATCTACACCTAACACTCGGTCTGATCATCCAACAGTTAATTTTCGTGATGCAGCGTATGCGGGTGATGAAGGCTGGCCAGAGCCTCCTCCACCTATTGCATATGATGAGCTAGGAGCCATGAGTCAGGGCGGTAAGCAAGAGCTTTACAGCACTACAAGGGCCACACCGACATCTACCCCTAGACTCACATCAGTGGAGAAGACTGGGGATTCCAGCCATCAACGTCCATATGAGGAACCGCTTAGGTATGGCCAGTATTCATCCACACGTGTTTTTCCTGAACAACACAGAAGCGCACCCTACAATGTGTTAACTCCTATGGCATCTGTGGATCTGACAGAGAAATATTATAAAGGCCCGTGCCCTACCATTCCTTACTTCCGCACCAGAGATCCTAGTGAGTTTGCTCGATTAAAGATAGCCTTGGACAATCTCCTGCCACCTGATAGCACCGAGATGTTCAAATATCAAGTCCTGGTGGACCACCTGAAATTAGATGATGCTTGTCTAATAGCAGACTCCTTCTTGCATTCCCCTACACCTTACCGAGACACCATGTTGGCACTGAATGAGCGGTTTGGTCAGCCCCATCAGGTGGCGTTGAGACGGATTGCCACTATTCTTGATTCTCCAGACATAAGCCGCAATGATCCCTCAGCATTTGAGAAGTTCTCCCTTCAAGTGCAGTCTCTAGTCGGTCTGCTTAAGACTTTGGGCCAGGCAGGGAGTATAGAGTTGCATTGTGGGTCGCATGTTGCACGCCTCCTCAATAAACTACCACCTGAAAGACGGGCCGATTTCCGCCGCCACATGTTACATCGGCCTGGGGTGACGTACTCATTGGTAGATTTGGCAGAATGGCTGAAATATGAGTCTTGGTGCCAAAGCTATGATGACCAAACTGCCAAGGGAGAGAGTCGAGCCAAACAAGACTCCCGAGTGGCCCCACGATCACGCCGAACCACCGCCACCGTACTGACTGGGTCTGGGAATAGTGCTGAAGTGAGAACCACTACATATATTCCTGTCAAGGTGAGTGAGAAAGCTAAGGGTAGGCCCATGGTGTATTGCTCTTACTGTCAGAGCTCTGAACACGCCTTCAGTCAGTGCCCCAGAATTCCAACCCTCACTACAGATCAGCTCTCAGAGTGGATACGAACCAATAGGAGATGCTGGCGTTGTGGTCTTGCCCATCAGGCTGCCCAATGCGGTCTGAAGAAACCATGTCCACTTTGTCAGAGGAAGCATCTACGAATCCTCCATGAGGTGAATAAGAGGCCTGTCGCAGAGGCATCCAAACCCGAGGGCTGTCTAGTCAGCTCAGCGACACAGACACTGTACCTGAACAAACCAGTCAGCAGTAATAAAGTTTTGCTCAAGGTTGTCCGAGTGCTCCTACACCACGGCGATTGCACGCTAGACACATTTGCAATCCTTGACGACGGCTCTGAGCGTACAATGCTCCTGCCAGAAGCAGCGCGGAAACTTAGTTTGAGAGGTACTGAAGAAAGCTTAGCTTTGAGAACGATACGTCATGATGTGCAAACCCTTGAGGGGGCTTCAGTCTCGCTCCACATTTCTCCATACTCCGACCCGAAGAAGCGATATCTCATCTCCAGAGCCTTTACTGCGCCACAGCTTGATCTCATTGACCACTCTTACCCAATTCCCAAGCTGAAAAAGCGGTACAAGCACTTGGCCGGACTACCCTTACAGTGCTTTGAAAGAGCCAAACCTCTCATCCTTGTTGGTGCAGATCAAACTCACATAATCTCACCAATAGAACCAGTAAGACTTGGTCCGCCTGGCAGTCCTGCTGCAATAAGAACCAAGCTAGGCTGGACTTTGCAGGGTCCTACCAGCCTGTTGGAGCATCGACTCAAACCAAAACAGTGTCTCCACATATCCATTCCCCTTAGCACCACGGAACTGTTCAAGAATGTGAATAGGCTGTGGCAAGTGGATGTTTTGCCCTTTCAGAATGTGAAGGAGTGCACAAGGTCAAAGCAGGACCAAAGGGCCGTTGAACTATTGGAAGCCAAGACAGTTCGCGTAGAGGTGGATGGAATACGTCGGTATGCAACACCCTTGTTGCGTAAAGCTGACATGCCCCATCTTCACGCCAGTATGGAAGCAGTCATGCCACGCCTACGAAGTACTGAGAGGAAACTCGCCAAAGACCCACAAAAGGCTGATGCTTATTCCTCAGAAATCCAGAAATTGGTTCAGTCCGGAGCAATCAGAAAGATCCGTCCAGAAGAAAGAGACGGAGATGGTGAGTGCTGGTTTATCCCACATCACATGGTGTGCCATAATGACAAGAATCGTGTGGTGTTTGATTGCTCCTTTCAGTTTAATGGTCTCAGCCTAAATGATTCACTCCTTGCTGGCCCCACCTTGGGTTCATCACTCCTGGGGGTCCTGCTCAGATTCCGTGAACATGCAGTAGCCATCAGCGCAGATATCCGGGGCATGTTTCACCAGGTCCGCCTTCTTCCTGAAGATAGACCCCTTCTTCGGTTTATCTGGCGTGACTCGAAAGAGAAGGGGACCCCTGATGTCTTTGAATGGCAAGTTCTGCCATTCGGGACAACGTGCAGCCCCTGCTGTGCGACCTTCGCCTTACAGCGGCATGTAAGGGACCATAGCCAACCGGACGAAGATGTGAGGTTCTCCATAGAACGATGCTTTTACGTTGACAATTGCTTGCAGAGTTTGCCATCACTAGGGGAGGCTAAGCAATTGGTTGACAAACTGAGGGGGCTATTAGTAGAAGGCGGCTTCGAGTTGAGACAGTGGGCCAGCAATGTGCCAGCTGTCATTAACCATCTTCCCCGTGAAGCCAGATCGGATGGGTTTGAACTCTGGTTAGCCCAGGAAAGGACTGATGTTCAGGAGTCCACATTGGGCCTTAGCTGGAATTGCCCCGCGGATGTCCTGATTTACCGTCACCGGCCCATTGATCATGGCGCTCCTACCATGAGGATAATTTACAAAGTTTTAGCAAGCCAGTACGACCCTTTAGGATATATCCTCCCGTATACTACCAGGGCTAAGGTACTGGTTCAGCAACTTTGGAGCAAGGAGCGCGGCTGGGATGAAACCCAACTTCCCCAAGCCTTAGTTCAGAGATGGACTGAATGGGAAAGTGAGCTGCAGTTCCTTCACAAGATCAGTTTCCCAAGGTCATATGTACCAGCTTCAGTAGATCGAATGAGATCCATTACTGACCTTCATGTGTTCAGCGATGCCTCAGAGAGTGCGTATGGAGCCGTTGCCTACCTGCGAACCGAAGATCAGTTGGGCCAGATCCATCTGTCATTTGTACTGGCACGCTCGAGAGTAGCCCCAAAGAGAGTCCTGTCGATACCCCGTTTGGAGCTCTGTGCTGCGGTAATTGGGGCACAGCTAAAAACCCAGTTACAGAAAGAGTTAACATTGCCGCTTCGCCACACAGTTCTCTGGACAGACTCCACTACGGTGCTGTCTTGGATTCAGTCAGAGTCTTGCCATTTCAAAGTCTTCGTCGGTACCAGAGTGGCTGAAATCCACGAGCTTACCGACATCACCACCTGGAGATACGTGGATTCAGTTCAAAATCCGGCAGACGACCTCACCCGAGGTAAGACTCTAAAGGACCTCGCTAAGCCCAATAGATGGAGCCAAGGGCCCCCATTCCTGCTTCTTCCCCCAGAGGACTGGCCAGCAGACCCTACAAAGTGCCCTCAGATTGACAAGTCTGAACTCAAGAAATCTGCGTTCTGTGGAGTATTAGCTTTCGACGGGCAATTTGGTAGTGAGTACAAAACCTGGACAGAATTGGTGAAGGCCATTGCACAGGAGCTACATGGGGCGGCTGGAGAATCAGGAGAACCTACCGCAAACACTTATCAAGCAGCAGAGACATACATACTTCAGAAAGTGCAAGGTGAGAGTTTTCCTGAGGAACTGCAACGGCTCAAATTAGGCAAGCCTCTTCAACACAATAGCCGCTTACTCACCTTAGCTCCAGAATATGACGCATCCTCCGGTCTAATCAGGGTTGGTGGTAGGTTAAGACATGCTGAGACTTTGGATCCCACCCTGAAACATCCCATTGTACTAGATTCTAGACAGCCAGCCGTGAAATTACTTCTGCAAGATTTTGATGAAAGACTCTGCCATCCAGGCCCTGATCGGGTGTTTGCAGAGATAAGGAGACGGTTCTGGGTGCTAAGGGGAAGAGCAGCCATCCGCAGATTGCAGCATGCCTGTATAGAATGCCAAAGACTAAGAGCCAAACCTGCCTTTCCTAAAATGGCTGACCTCCCTCAGGCACGCTTGCGCCTCTACAAACCAGCATTCCATTCAACCGGTATGGATTGCTTCGGCCCCTTCCTTGTAAAAATTGGGCGACGAGTAGAAAAGAGGTGGGGAATCCTCTACAAGTGTCTTACCACGCGGGCCGTCCACATGGACCTTTTGAACAGTTTGGACACCGATTCCTTTCTGATGTCACTTCGGAGGTTTATTGCACGTAGAGGTTCCCCTGTAGAATTACTTTCGGACCAGGGAACAAATTTTCGAGGTGGGGAACGAGAACTGTACGAAGCATTCCAGGCTATGTCACCTGATCTCCAGCAAAAACTTGCATCACGGAAGATAGCATTCCATTTTAACCCTCCTGCAGCACCACACTTTGGGGGAGTGTGGGAGCGGGAGATAAGATCCATTAAAACGGCACTATCTGCGACTATTGGGGCCCAAACAGTGTCGGAAGAGGTACTCAGGACTGTTCTAATTGAAGTGGAGAACATCCTTAATTCTAAACCCCTTGGGTATGTGTCTTCTAACGTGGCTGATCCTGATCCAGTAACACCCAACCTTCTTCTCACGGGGCGGCTAGATAACTCCCTCCCTCCAGTCGTCTACCCTGAGGAAGAGGGCTTAAGTCGTCGCCGTTGGAGACACTCTCAAGTGATAGCTGACCACTTCTGGTCCTCCTTTATCCGCCATTACCTTCCAAACCTGCAACCAAGACAGAAATGGCACCATTCGTTACCTAATATAACCACAGGCACGGTGGTCATGATAATGGATCCCCAACAGCCCAGAGCACATTGGCCTATTGGAACGGTAGTCCAGGTGCACCCCAGTCGAGACTCACAAGTGAGATCAGTGGATGTCCAAGTTCAAGGGAAGGTTTATACTAGACCTGTAGCTCGACTTGTGGCCCTACCCCCTATCCCGGAAGATGATACAGAGGAGCCAAATACACCTAATGCAGGATCAGTAACACACACGCAACCTTCTCAAGTGTCAAATTGAACATAATTTGGGGGCGGCTGTACAAACGGTTTGCGTGCGCAGCCCCTTTAAGACTTGTTGCCCTTTAAGACTTGTCACCATTTTAAGAGTGCGCAGCATAGTTTGAGAGGAGAGATGCGAGCCGATCCAATCCAGGTGTAATAAGTGTGCGTGCATCCTGTAAAAGTGAGTTGTTCTTGCTTAAATATGTTTAACATTGAGATTAAGTTGTAAACTCGCTAGCGATCGCAGTTATGGTAATTGTTTTATTGAGAGCGCATAACCAGCGCCTATTTACATGCACGTCACGTATATTTGCAGTGAGATTTTAGTACCGCTTTACTTATACTGTTCTCATGTTTTAGATAGAGATAATTGCCGTTTCTAGTTCATAGGCCTTTCGTGTATTGCAAACATAAGTGTGTGTCTGAAGATTACGTGGTTAAATGGCCTATGCTGATGCTAATTTGCCAATTCATTAAGCTGTAGTCTTTCACTTTTTTTTAATATTGATAATAGTGTTATCTGCTATTGGAATGTCAAATTATTGGATTTGATCTCTATATTATTTACTTTGTTGTTTTTGTTATCTATGTACAGACCACACCTATTACATGCTTGATGGTACAGTAAAGAAATTAAAGGAAAGAACTGTTGTGGACTGATTTCCTGGGTTCTGACCGGCCCACCAGGGCGAGTGATCCTTCCTACAGTCTTTTAAAAGGAACTAAATTCCAATTCTGAATCCTATATTTTGTGTGAAGTTTTGATAAACGCACATAGAAAAGAACAATGGCCTAAAAATCATAAGAGGTAGGCTATCAATTGGGAAATTCTACGCAGGTCGCATTCGTGCCGATAATGAGTAGTCAGTTGATTCAGTTTTATAGAATATTATGTCATTATGTGAAAATGAAGTCAAGGTTTAAAACCATTGCTGATATTTGTTCATTTATATTTTTTTAGGTTTTGAACATACGGGTGGAATCAGACCTGGATAACACCCAACATCTGCAACAGACGACAGACAGACACGCACACACAAACCAAAAAAAGAAAAATATTTTAACAAATAAAAAATTATTGTTAACGTACTATTCCTTGGGAAGTTCAATTTTGTCTGTTCTGACTAATGACGTGTTTACATATGTTAAAATGACCTATAGGGAACGTTCGCTATAGGTCCTCACAATGTTTCATGAACGTCTCGCGAACGTCCCCGTTTCGTCCTCCGGACGTTCCCCGAACGTCCCCGGTACGTCCCGCGAACGTCCCCGTTTTGTCCTCCGGACGTTCCGCGAACGAACTCGCGACGTCCTCATGACGTCTAAAAAACCCTACAGATGACGTCCAGCGGACGTTCGCAGATGCCATTCAGGGGACGTTGTGGCGACCTTTTTTTGTTAGCTGGGTAGCACATAACAGCCATTAGTCATGTGACGCATATTGTACCAATAGATATCCATGTTTATACCGGTAATTGTGGCTGTTATGTGCTATTCACTTTCACACTGCTGCTAAAGATATATTTGTACGCTCTTCACATTACAGTCCTAAAAAGATGACAGAAAATGTTGCTTTTTAGATCAAACATGAGAGCGCGCGACATGGACGCGTCAGTGAATGATGAGATATTTCCGTAAATAAAATGATCCTGCCAAGAATTGCGTGAAAACTAACTTACTATATGTCTCTTCCATCTGTATCATCTCAGTGAGTTTTTACGCATGCGCAGTATGGCGAATTTAACGTTTTCCTACGTTTCAGTGTGGATGAGAAACTTTTGGAAAACACTTGAAAACGCTAGTGTGGACGGGAGCGTTTTAAAACGAAAACTCCGTTTTCAAATGTATCCGGATTAATGTAGACGTAGCCTAAGATATTAATGTCGATTTAATGTTCATTTCCTAACATTAGAAAGAAATAAAATATCAAAGCACTGAAACTGGATCAGTTTTGGAAATAATGTTTGATTTTCTGTTATTAACAGAGGTGGGAATGTCTGTAATCACTCATAATAACACACTATCAACACCCCAGCAACTGCATAGCAAGAGCCTAGCAACCACCCAGAATATCCCAGCAACCAACTAGCAACACTTTAGCAAAAATCTAGAACATTTAACTGACTTAAGTATTTATGTTTTGAAACAAGACTTTAAGACAAGCCAGCATAAATTTGTCTTGCAAACATTTCAATCTAGTTATCACAGGTGTTCTTAAACGATTACACACAATTCTAATACACAGATGACTTTCCTGCCCAGTGAACACTCGCGAGATCAATAACACTAACAAAAATCTCTTATTAGGAATTATTTTGCAACTCAATGTGTATTACAGTATACAACATAAATTAAATTACAGAAAAAAAAAACAAAAAATATTCATTTTACTACTGTAAAGTAATCTTGCAGCAGGCGAAAAGCACAAGAAAAGTTAAAATACCAAAGAACTGTATATGAACTTGGTATGCACCACAATACAGTACAGTAAAAAATAAAATTAAAAAGTAAATTCAGCATACTCTGCACGTTTGGCTAAATTTTAAAATAAATCACATTACAGATAAAGTATATCAAATACAGTTTTTTTTTTTTTGTATAAAAAAGGCTTTAGTTTACAGCAACCACAAAGCAGTTATGTCTGTAAGTTTAACATGTAAAGAAATGTGGACTGTTTGGAAGAATACAGTTTTGCCAAATTAAGGTTTTATTAATCAGTTGTAATGAAACAGCAATTTTATTAATGATTTAATCATTTAATTAAGGTGTATGGTGTGAAGCTACCAAGTGGGGGCAGTCAGAGCTGTTGAATGCTGACTACACTTTACAGTACTAGTATTCTGGTGAGTGATGAAGAGACAGCAATAATATGTTTTCTTGAGTTTAACTCAGGCAATCCATAAGTGGGCCAAAAGTAACCAAACTTAAGTGGAGCTTTCTAAGGGGTTCCCCCTACATAGAAATTGACCTTGAAATCATCCTAACCATCCCTCCCCGTTACGACGTTTTTCAATTTGTAAGTTTAAAAAAAAAAAAAAAAAAAAAAAAAAAGGCAAACATAATTTTATGATGCTTTGATGATTTGTAATACAATGTAAATTATACACACACAGCAGAAAGGGGCTTTTTGTTCTGCCCACCTTTTAAGCTGTTTATTCATTTTTCCACCCCTGAATGAAAAACGAAAAATCAAGCTGAATTCTTGTTTTCATTTTTCTGGAAAAAATGATAATGAAAAAGGAGCGGTTTTCTCATGTTTCTTCTTTCAATATTAAATCAGAAACAAATGGATGAATGATCCACGGATTAATTATGTTTCTGTTTATTTGAAAATGTCTGTTAGTAAGTAACAAGAAATTCAGTGTGTTTAAATAACATTTTCAATAACTTTATTAGATAACTAAAAACTAACAAATATGCAACAAACCATAAAAATAAGAAGTTGCTATATGGAATTAAGTGCTTTCACTGTGAGGTTGAGTTACCACCTGAGGAGCATAAATTCTCTTAAGAGATTGTGTGTGTGTGTAGATGCGTCTTTTATGGAAAGAAAGTGGAAACACACAAATGTTGTGCTAGATGCTGTTCTCCACAACAAATTGCATAAAAACGTGTGGTCTTTGATTACTTCCTCTGAATACAAACTGACAGAAGCACTTGATTATGATCATCTGTGTGCTTGACCCAAATCTTTGTTGTCTCAGACTGAGATAATGCTTTACAATAAACTTGCTTTAGTTAACAATAGTTAACTAACATTAACCATGAGCAGTGCATTTGTTACAATATTTATTCATCTTTGTTAATGTTGGTTAGTAAAATACAACTGTTCAATGTTATTTTGTGTTAGCTCTGTTTCTAATATTAACAGTTACTACGTTAACAGAAACATTTAATTTGAATAGTGTATTAGTAAATGTATATTTACTATAGTAAATATATATTATAATGACAGAAATTATGCATTTTATGTTTTGTTTGTCTGAGTTGTGTATGGGTTAGGGTGAACTTGACAGACCCAGCATTTCTTTTGCAGCATTTTAGTGAATTTCTTTTGAGATGACATTTCTGTAAATGATTAATTTGTTACAAATTGCTTCTCATTGACTCCATAGCTTTTCAGAACAACAAGGCTTGTATATTATAAAGGCATGTTAAAACAAATCTGTGGTCGTAAGTGAATCGAAAGTGATTTTCATTTGCAAGGAAACAAATGAGCAGTATCAGCATCTGGTTCATTTGCTTGAATGTGCAGCACTTGTTGTTTTTTTTTTTTTTTTTTTTTTAATCTGATTTTGACTTTCATCTGCTGGTGCCATTAGTGTAAGCATGGTGTTGTTTGGACATCAGACTTCACTAAATGTAGCTCATCTTCAGACAAGGATTAAAATGCTTTTATTTCACAAAATCGTTTCTGTGTTACCTTACAATATAAGCAGTGTCAATGAGGAAGGAAGGCTTCTCAATCTCAGCAACTTTATGCAAAGGCTTTATACAAATCATGTAATGTGGTGTGGGTGAAGCTCTGGTTTAACGATTTGCATTGTGTTTTACAAAACTGGACTTTAGTCATAGAAACATAATACAACATGAACATAAACATAATTTAAACAAAACAAAATACCAGTTGTCACCCGGTGTTGTTATAGTGCCAATTCATTGAAGTGAAATCAAATCTAAAAAATCATTTAGTTCCAAATAAATGTGTAAATGTGTCACCTCTATCTGAAATGTTATTGAATTGACTGACTGTACAGACAGTATTGGATGAGATCTGATCTGAACTGATGATGACATCACTGTTTTCTACAGAGCTGCTTTACATCTCAATTGAACTGAACTACTTTCATATTCTGATTTTGATTACTACTTTGATTATTTTTACACAGTTGCTTCTGAACAATGACATGTTTATGTTTTCATTTTAGAGCTGCTTTACAGTAGAATTTGCATCACTGAATCATTATTTTCTTATTTATCGTGAAGCTGCTTTGAAACATATTGTATAAAGCACTGTAGAGATAAAGTTGTCTTGGCTTGACTTTACTCGAAGATCAGAATGAATCTCTGCAGGTCTGTCTGCATCATGACAAACTAGAAATCACACACAGTGTAAAAAAAGAGAAAACAGCGTCTGATTATCTTCATATACATTTTATGTAGTAGATGAAACGACAGTACAGGATTGATTTGACACATTCACACACCAGATGAGATGAAAGACAACAGTGTTTAATCACAAATACTCACAGTTTGGTGTTCCACTATTAATGCTGTTCCTTCTGACTTGTTTTAGGGTCTGTTCCTCTCTTGGTTCATTTGAATGTGTCTCCTCTTTACTTGCCATTTTCCACTTGTCCAAATGTTCAATTCTCCTGTAGATTGTGATGCTCTACAGATCTTCTGCCATTACATAGTTTTAACCCTGTTAACTTTAATTCTGTTCTTGCATTATACAAGGCAAAAAGTAGAAATATAATTTACAGGTCATGTTTAAATAATGATTGTTGAACAGTATGGATTTACACTTCAGTCAGACATCAATGTCCAGTATAAAATTGTTTTAATAACCTTGTTGTGCAGTCTGTGTGAATCCGGCAGAAGTGACATCGTTCTGATTTACGTTCCTGCTAGTGGTTGGTGCTGCCACACCTGTTCTTACGTACTCGGTGATCCATTGATTTTTCCAAACATATTTTGCTAATTCCAAACCACATCAACCCTATTAAATGCTATCAGGACTGTAATCATTAATAGTTATGTAATTGTTGATAAGTAGTTTGAAGTGAAATTGCCTGATGTGCATAATTATTTTTTTTTTTTTTCTGCTGGTAAAATTAGATTTAACTGACACTAAAAAAAAAGAAATGTCACTCTAAACCTGTCAGTGTGTAGAATCTTTAAAGAATCAGTCTTTGTGTATTGTTTGACTTTTCAGTTTGTCTGTCTTAAGTGTTTCAGGCTTCCTTGCCTATGCAAAGTCTCTGACACACTTGCATTAGGCATTTGTATTTCATTCAAAGTGACATATAGTCAATCATCAGTATACTTATGTTCCCCAGGAATCAAACCCTTTGTGTACTAGCGCATGATCTAGCAATTTGGGCTGTAGATATATACTGTAATTCTGTGTGTGCTTTTTGTATTTGTATTTGTACAGGTAAAGCTAATGGATGTGACCTAAATAAAATAAAATAAATTAACAATAAATAAATAAATCTTCTGTGATTCTGATGATCACCTGTAGAGGGCCACACGTCACTGTAATAAAAGCAATTATGTCTTGAGTATTGTAGGCTTTAAAAATATTGTAAGCTTTACGTCTACATTTTATTGTATTTCTTTGTCACTGTGTTGATTTATCAATTACAGATATGTAGTAGAATTACTCACACTTGCATGATGTTTCACATACTGAATTTTCAGTCATTGACCAGCCTGTCCATCTTTTAAAAGTGATTTTACACAATTAAAAATGATTGATTGATTCAGATTTAGTCTAGTTCAGCTCAGTTCTCTGATCCACACATATGAATTGTGCAGAAGAGGGTGATTCATATGATATGAACATTCGTAGTAACAGTATTCCTGATTCCTAATAGGCAGATAAATGTATGTATAATTATGTTCAAGGTCTGCAGTAGCTCACTCTGTCCTCTAGATGGATAGTTTAGTGCTCTTTCTGACGGACCACTGATTTGCCACTTGATCTTGTTTTGCGGTGTGATTTGAATTTCCCTTTCACAGCAGGTGTTAGTTTCACAAATAAAAGTCTCTCACTGTCTGCAGTAGGTGGAACTTATGGAAAAGTCCTGACCTTCTCTCAGGGGCTGATCTGCGGTAATGCTGACGCAGAGAGCGATAATGTTACATGTGGGTCCTGCTCAGGTAGAATATCATTCTGTGACCCAGTATTCATTCTATCCTCTGTTCTTAGGGAATTTTTTTAAGATCATGCCACAGTTAGAGGAAAACGGTACGAATACACATAACGTCGCACAACTAACATATGGATATTTTGTCACTATAAAAATGTTGTAATAGTTTTAGAAATGTACAAAAATAATTATTATTTGTATTACAGTAAAACACTTATGAAATGGCTAAGAAAAGTATTTCAGATAACACTACAGTTATCAGTTTTAATTAGTGTTTTTACAGTGTTTTGTAGTTTATGTTTGTCAAGTCACCTTTACTTATATAGCACTTTTAACAATACAGATTGTGTCAGAGCAGTTTTACAGTATATAGGAGAAATTATGCAAACAACAGTAAACATTTTTCATTTTTCATTTAAAGGCAGTTCATCACTGAATTCAGTGATGTCATCATCCAGCTCAGTTCAGTTCAAATAGTATACATCAGACAAATCAGACAACTGTATTACTAAAATCATAGCCATAGGTAACTGTCTAGAGCTACAACTGTAATTTATACATAATAAAAATTAATTACAATTTATTTACATATTTACATTTATACTTTATTAAAGTTCTAATTTGAACCTGTATAGTATTATTTTTTATTATTTTTTTATTATTTTTTATTATTACCCTTCTGCATGGCTTGCTTTGGTTATGAGATGAAGTATTTTGAAATGATCAACTGTAAATAGTTCCTTGTATAGGTTTACAGAACCTTCAGAAAAGTTTTCAAAACAATTTTCAGAAAAGCCTTCTATTAGACATGCACTGATTTTATTTTCAGCTTTCTCTGTAAGTATATTTTGGGAGAAATACATGTATGTGTGAACAAGGTAAATATTTCTATGAAACTTTGACAAATTACTTTTACTTTTCAAATCCATTGCCAGTTAAATGTATTATGTAAAAGCATGTTAAACAAATCTGTGGTGATGAGTGATGAATGAAAGAGATTTTTTCCACTAAAAGCAAACAAATTAAACATCATCTGGTTCATCTGTTTGTATTTGTAAAAGCTTGCTTTCTGCTTTAAGCATGTGCGTAGCCAGTGTTCAGTGCAGGTTGTAGGTCAGTGGTGTCCAATTCTGCTGAGGTAATGGACGTGTCTCCTCATAGCTTTGAATTGTGTTTCGCTACTTGCATTTTTTTTGTTTTTTTGTGCAGAATGATTATTATTATTAACTTTGATGTGCAATGTTGTTTTTTAATATTTTTAGATATTTTGAATGTCGTTATGTAGTCTGTAAATGTAAAAGAAACCTACTATACAGATTGTTTCCAGCATTGCAGTTGTGTTTTTGGGAAGCGCTTGTCCCAGGAATGACAGTCATGACGGATTCCTGCAGCAACACATTCATCTTTCTTACTGTGTTTTATTAATTAACACACAACGAGCAATTTAGATGACTTTTTTAGATGTTTATTTTTTCCTGGAGTTGTACAGATTTGGTAGAGTAAAATTAATTTTACTACATATCATGCAGTCGCATACAGCAAAAGTACTGATTACCTCGATGCTTGAATCTGATCAGATTCATTCAGAACAACATACTGTTGTCATGAAATCATGTACTTTATAAATATAATAATGTTTATACACAAGATTAATGCATTTTTGTCATTGTACTCATTCAGTGTAATAATGTGACAGTGCCTGTCTTAACCATGGTCTTGATGATATTTGCTGACATTACATGAATCTGTGTTATCATAATAAATAATGTTGAAATTAGTGTTTGAACATGATGGAGAACTGCTGCTTCCTAAAAAGAGAAAACACATTCTCAGAAATGGTATAATGCATAACAACAGGTTTGTGCATCTGTTCTACACATTTATAGGATGGTCTCTGCATTTTGTAAATCTTTCATTATTTGTAAATCTCTCACCTCGTCTGTAACTCTTCTGAAACTCTGCAATGTCAGAAACTGGGGAAGGAAAACACAAACATCTGATTATAGTATTCATGCAGCTCATAGAATGAATGAACTGATTCATGTCATTATGAATCGAAGCATGATGAAAGCATGCAGTTATGGACATAAATGTGCACAGACCATTCGTTTCACATAACGGATAACATGTAATCCACAACAAATAATAATAATGACATAATGATAATGTAACTGTACCGCAACTGTAAATATAAATGATGATTTTCCTAGTTCCTAGATAGTTTATATAGAGTAAACACAATGAATACTCACAGTTTGGTCTGCCGCTGTTAATGCTGTTGTGTCTGACTAGACTCACCATCTTTGGTTCTTTAGATTGTAACTTTTCGTCCTTTTTGTTTGCCATTTTTCCTCTTACGTCCACATAAAGTATGTTTTTCAGTTAGAGCTGCTCCATATCTTCTCCAATTTATTTATTTTTTTGGAAATTCTGCCTTTGTATTATCTGTTTAAAAAAATGAGTGAACACAGTTTAAAATACATTTTACACTGTTTTTTTGAAGCTGTAAATAAAGCGGGTTATTGTAGTACATTATACAAGAAAATACTATTTAAGTCTTTCTACTTCAAAATTTCATGATCTGTCCAATGTTACATAACGTTTCCTTGTAATTGTAAACTTTCCTAGCAATTTCTGAAAATTGTTTTTGCTTAAAATTGGTGCAATACAGATCTACAAATAAGTGTCACTAACAGAAACATAAATGTTCTGGTTTAATAAAAAGTGCTAATAAAGATAAATATATTTATAAAAAATAGTGTTTTAATCACCTTGTGATGAGCTGAAAACAGGAAACGTCACCGCAGCTCTGACATCTCGGACCTCAGGTTGAGATTTCTTTTCAAACTGTGTGAAACTCCTCCTACTCACTGTGTGTGTGTTGTCTATAAAGGATCCATTCTTTGAGCAACTGCACATGACCAAAATGGAGACAAATGACCTTCAGAGAGCCGGTGCTTATGTAATGCTGATATATCAGTTTAATGATGGAAAATGATATTCAAATGACTGAATATATTTGACAGAGCATTTACTTGATTAATTATAAATATTTTGTTTTCAGATCTCAGCATCTGATCTTACTTTTCTTCTAATCTTGCTTGCTTTTGTGATGAATTGCTTAATATGTTGAGTGGTTAAAAGCGTCTGCTGAATTAATACATTTTTTACACTGCCTGTACTATATTTTCTTATTTTTAGTATTTAATTTTACTCGTATACATCCTTACTATGTACTCAGTTGTTCATCTTTTGTGTCTTTGTTGTTGTGCATTACAGTTCAAAGTCATAACTGATCCACAGTAAACATTGATTCATTTTTTGTTATTGTTTATTATTATTATTATTATTATTATTATTATTATTTTGAAGTACAACTAGAAGCCAGATTTAGTAACATCATGTTGAGTAAATAATGTGCCATGAAATGTCAAGTCATTTCTAGTAGAAATTAATGCATTTATCACTGATGTGTGATTTGATGCATTTTCTTCAGTTAAGAGATTGGAAGTGATTTGAAGCATCATCCAGTATCTGCTAACTGAAGATGATGTCTGAGCCTTTATTTTCTCAATGCATCAGGATCACAGATCTAACCGTCTGAATCGGGAGAAACTGCAGATGATAAAACAGACAGAAATCTGGTCATCTCAAATATCAAGATTAGTTTCAGATGGTTCTCCATAATCATAGGGATCAACAGAATAAGTTGCTGAATTATTTTCACACAGTGAGAACAGACAACTCTATGTGGAAAAACTGATGCTTTTCAGTAGGTGAACACAGTCTTTTCAGTTGATGCACAGAGGAAATGGAAAGCATGAAACCGTTGTTTCAGGTGCATTCTTCAGTTTTTCCCTGTTTGTTTCAGAGCCTCTTGTGGTTTAACCTGTCACCTCGAGTGATTCCTTCCTCTTGTGGCATATATCTCAAGTAAGGCATTCACCTCTCTCACCATCATTCTGTGAGTAACAGATCTCTTTCTGTGTGGCTATAGAAAACAGACTGTCACTGCCTTTCAGCAATGTTGTGACCCGTGTCATGTTTCGTCATTACTGTAAACAAGTTTTTCTAGCTAAAATTGCTGCTTCAAGCAGAACTTTTTGCTCACATTGCTAATAGTTCACCTTTATAAGCCCCACCACTCTCAAATACACCAAAGCCCTTTTGGACAAAATTAATCACAAGTATATTATTATTATTATTATTATTATTGTTGTTGTTGTTGTTGTTGTTGTTGTTGTTGTTGTTGTTGTTGTTGTTGTTGGTGGTGGTGGTGGTGGTGGTGGTGGTGTTAAGGGCTGTTTCCCTTTATTTATGTATTTATTTATTTATTTGCACTATCACTGGAGTCTGAAAGGGCTCTAGTAGTACTTTGGTCAGATCACTAAAGAGAAACCTAAATACCAGAGAAGCAAATAAAGAGACCAGAGAAAATGAAAGTATTCTCCTAATAATAAAATGATACAATATAACATTATATATATATATATTAAAAACAAGAATGTAATGATAAAATAACTTAAATACAAGGATAATGCCAGAAAAAGAGCTCAAGAGGAATATTTATTGGAGTTTGAGGTGCCATGAAGTAACAACAACAGCAGCAACAAAATCACATGGGTTCTTGCTTTTTTGTTAAACACTGCTATAGCTCATGAACAATAACATATCTGTTTGCTTTAACGTCTGCTGAGAACATTTTACATGGTATAATAGATATTTCACTATTTTCTGTTTCTCAAAATGTGTTTGGTGGTTCTTCTTCTATCTGTCCATCACCACAGCATTCACATTATAATGTAGTCAGTAGTTTGTATTTATTTTACCCTTAATATTTAAGTTAAAACTTTGTGTCTTTCATGGCCTTTCAGCTACAGTTGTACACAAGTTCACATTGTTCTCATTTTCTTCATGAAAACAACTGTCACATGTTTGCTCAGTGTCAGTGCGTTTGTTTCATGTGACAAATGATTATCCTCTTTCAGTTTCTTATGATTTCTTTTTACCATTTTGAACCTGACACTGAAGACCTTCGAGTTAAAAAAAAAATCTAGTTCTGCCATCTAGTGGACAAAGATGGAAGCAACAACAAATCTTCTGCGTATTAAAATAATAAATACACAATACATTCATGCATGTTTTTATAAGGCACTAATTTTATTTTAATGCAACTGATATTCTGTAGTCTTGAGTTAACTCATATAGACCTAAATCTGTATACTCTTCTTTAACAATACAATATTTTTATTTATTTTATTTTATTATTTATTTTTTAATCAAAATCTTTTGTGTGTGTATTTTAATGACATTTGGTTATAGCAGCCACAATAATTATAATTCTATATAACCAGGGTTATTACTAATCATCATGAAACGGCAATTATATTTAAGGTAATGATGTTGTAGTGTGTCAGGTTCCTGTCCTGACTGTCTTGTCTCTATTCAGTGTTTCTCTGTTTGTTTTGTGTCTAAGCACATGGTTCTGTTTATGTTTGTGTCTGCCACGTGCTCCTCTCGTCCCACCTCCTTGTTTCCCCTGGTCACGCCCCCTTGTTTAGCCCTTGTCTGCTTGATTGTCTGCACCTGGTCCTCATGTGTGCTGCTCCATATGTTGGGTTCTTTTCCCTCGTGTCTCTGCTGGTTCGTTTTGGTGTTTTTCAGATCTATGGTCTTGAAGTTAATCTTTTGATCCTGATTAAGTGACTTTTTGATCTCCTATCCTGCAAATTTGTATCCTTGTTTCTATTTGGTTCTTTTGTGTCTTGCTTTAGTGTTTTTTTTATTTTTGGTGCATTCTGGTCTAGTTTACTTTTTGCTTTTGATCTAGTATTTTATTTATCACTTTATTTCCGCTGTTTCAGTTCCTTTATAGGATCTAAGCTCTTTTACCGTTTTGTTATATTTAATTTGGCTAGTTAGGATATTCCTTGCCTTTACTTTGGTTTCGTTAGCCATTGTTTCTTGCCTGTTTTTGCATTTTGTCTGTCTTGTTGTGTTTGTGTTGTCTTGGGTCTCGTCTTGTTTGTTAATGTGTTTGGTCTAGTCCTGCCTGTTTCCAGAGTTCCCGGGCCACTGACTCCTACTACCTGACTGCAGCTCTCTCTCAAGTATCTAGTTTTTGTTCTGTGAGCCTCTACCTGGCAGCAAGACCGGTGTTTCTGAGATCTACATCAAGCTACAGGTTCCTGCCTAGTCTTTCCTCTGGAGCTGCCTCTCCTGTGCTCAAGTCTATTGCTATCTCTGACAATCTCAGTGGTCACCCTTCCTGCCCGTATTATTGTCGTCGTCTGCCTTGCCCCTTTGTTTTGGACTGTTTCACTTCCCACTCTCAATGCTGTTGTAGTTTACGTCTTGTTAATAAAATCACCTTTTTCTGCTTATTTGCATCTGGGTCCCATTCCTTGCAGATCCGTGACAGTAGTGTATCTGTTCAGCAGCAGGAACTTTTGTTAATGGTTTCAGAGGTTTTTGTATCTGACGCATCCAGTCATTCAGTCAGTAAAGTCAGTCATTGTTGCTCTAGCTCTCACTTGCTTGTCCCATTGTATTTTCATAGTGCTGCAGCTTTTCTCACAGCATGATAATATAATTTTGTGACAAAGCATTTCTTTTGCAGCATTTTAGCTGCATGCCAGTCTTAGGACTAGGGACATTTATGGGATCAAATTCCTGTCAAATGTAGGCTATCGCAGTCACGAGAAAAAAAAAATAAAAAATGAGCGTGTAACCAGATTTTAAAAAACCCCAAGTAAAATTATATTGCACAAAATGTAAAAATGAAAGCAAAGTTTTCAGATTAGCAAACAGTGGTCACAGATCAAAAATCTAAATTTAATAACGCATTTAAAAAAGAAATAAGCTTAAAACTGAAAAATTGCTAAATTACACTGTAAAAAATAAAAAACACAATTTGTTGAGTCAGCTTAAAATAATTTGTTACCCTGCTGCCTTAAAATGTTAAGTTCAGTCAACTAAAATAAGTTTAGTCAACTTGAAATGTTAAGTTGTACTAAGTAACAACTTAAATATTTGTGTTTGCTAAACTAACAGATGGGTAAGTAACCCAGCTGCCTTAAAATTTTAAGTTGATTCAACTCAAATATCTAAGTTGTCACTTAGTATAATTTAACATTTCAAGTTGAATGAACTTTTTTTTTGAGTTGACTGAACTCAAAATTTTAAGGCAGCCAGGTTACAAATCTTTTTAAAGAAATAGTTTTTTACAGTGTATCCGACTTCCGACACAAAATCATGTTTTCACAAAACTGTGTATTATGTATTAAATATTTGCTCTGATATTTTTTGCTCATTTAAAAAAAAAAAAAAAAAATCAATCTAGAACGATGCTTAAACCTGCCCTGATTTACATGAAACTAACAGCAACATTTGGGAAAGCAAGTGCAGAATGTGGAAACGAGCAAAGTGGAAAAAAAATGCAGCATAAGCACATGAAAAAATAAACATATGAGCAGAAAATGTCTGAGAGCACAAAAAGACAGGAATATAAGCAAGCATTACTTGAATGAGTTTGAAGAATTACTTATAAAGTAAAAAGGGTAACAATTTTATGTAATGTATAGATTTATATTATTTTGACCTGTCAGGCCATACTGTGTCAATATGTCAGCTAATCAATATGCTTTATAAAATAAAAAGAAGAGGAGCTCAATATCACACTTTATTAAAAGTATTATAAAAGAAGCTTAATGTGTTCTTTCTTTTTGTAAATGATTAAACCAATTAGGTACATATCCAACAACTTTCGTTTAAATGAGAAAAAATAAAAGGAGCTGACACATTCTGACACATCACTTTATTATGCATTATAGTCACATGCATTATATAAAGAGGGGTAACATTTCAGTAATTTTAAATTTAACCTGTCAGACTCACATAAACACACAGGTTTCTTTACCATTATTTGGCCCTTGAAACAAAACTCCTTTCACTTTTAATTTGATCTTGTTTTGTTGTTTTTCTGTCCTTTTACTTTCAGTTTTGAAACATCAGTTTCACACAGTTAACATCAATTAATGAGCTTTTTGAAAAAAAATAAATAAATAAATAAATAAAAACAAACAAACAAAATAAATAAATAAATAATAATAAAAGCTTTTAAAAGAAAGAAAAGAAATGATACCTTGGGCTCAAAGCCTTTACTGTAAGTTAGTTATTGTGCTTAGTTAGCTCTGTGAGAATTGTAGTCTTCACATAGCTGAAAAACATATTGAGTAGGCCTATATCACAGAGAGACGGACTGATTAATATTCTTGTGTTCAAACTGCTGAAATGATTTGCTATGATTTTTTTTTTATGCTTTGATATCTCAAACCTTCAAAATGTCAGGTGGTGCAACTCTCTGCACATATAAACAAACTAAGCAAACAATTTAAAATGGTGTTTTATTAATAATAAATAGTGATATGTTTGAAAGCTTTTAAACAAATTTCACAAATGGCAGTTTGCTGAGAGAATTTTGTCCAGCAGTTTATATGTTGTCCAGTGTCAGGGTAAATAGTTAAATAAATGTTTTTAAGATGTTTATGATCTAAAATGTGTGTTAAATTGTATTTTAAAGATGTTTATCAGATGTTTGTACACAGTAGATGCTGCCAGATGAAGCGCTCATATCGGTCATCTTGTAGATGTACATGTGCTATCTGGATTATGTTAGAGAAAAACCCTGGTCTTTTCTAAGTAATCTGAATAATCTGTGACTCATGCAAAAAAATAAAAAATAAAATAAATAAATTTAAAAAAAAAAAAATCCCTATCAGGCATCTTAAAACACACTTTGTTATGAGTGATGAAAAGAGACTTTTCAAAAGAAATTAAACATCAGTCTGATTCATGGGTTTTTTTGGGGGGTTTTTTTCTCACAGACTACAAGTTTTTTTCTGTATTTATTAGTGTCAGAGCTTTAGTAAGTAATTCAAACAAATATCATTTCATTCTTAAAAAAACATATTTTTGTATACATTTTTTTGTATCAAGACGAAATGTTATTATAGATTAAATAATGTAAAAAAGAGCATTATGTGGAGAAAGAATTGTTGTTCATTGTTTATCATCATACAGTAAAAAGCTGTTACATCAAAGATCATAAGATTATTTAGGAAACACAAAACTCATTTTTACACATTTATCTTATGCTGTCAGAAAGACAGTTAAACAGTTAAAAAAAAATCACCTTGAAGTTGATTTATGTTTGTTCGGTTAAGTGTGGTTCTCCTGGAACTGTGTTTACTACACTAGAAAGTGAAAGGATTATTTCTGTCATAAGATCATAACTGTGAGCTGAAGGGAATTGGTGGGGAATTATCAGCAAAGCTGCTGGTAAATACACTCTAAAAAATGCTGGGTTAAATATAACCCTGCGCTTGGTTAAAACTCAGTGGGTTGTTTTGACCCAGTGTCAATGTTAAATGTCAAGGTTAAATGTGTGTTGAGCATGAGCCACTTTTTCCTTTCCATTTGTGTTGGCTTGCTGAAAAATAAAAACCCTCAGCTACACATCTGCATTTAAATATTTAGCTACACATCCGCAGTGGTCACGAAAGCAGGTGTCAATAAATAAGACATACAAAATGTGCAGAGTGTCAGAATGTCTAGATAGCCACACATATATTTTTAACCATAACTTTTGACTGGCCACACGACCTAGCTTGATCTGACCTATAGTTGTTACAACAACATATGACATAATGGGGAAATTCCATTTGACCTTTTCTTGTTGGTCATAAACACCAGTTTGGGAGGATGAAAGTCTTGTGCATATATACAAACTTCTGGCATGAAACTCTGGATGGGGCAGTCCGATAGGTCTAACATAATCTGATGATAGATAATATAATATAATATAATATAATATTGCTATTACTATCTAGTGTTGGACAATATACCGGTACTCGCGATACCCTGCTTTTGAAAACAATATGAGAACATGAAAATGTGAACATCATCTCTAGATCTGTTCTGATAGTCACTTCCACGAGCAATTTACCATTTCTTTTGCGGAAAACTCTCGTCATATAATGAAGACCCTTCAAAGGTCTTCACAGCAACCCGTCAAAATAAAAGTTCGGTTTAACTTGACAGTCAGAAATATATTAATATATTACTTAATGTAAAGATGGTACCAGTACTAATAATAAAAATATTATTAAAACAATGTTTAAGGAATATTTACCAGAAATTATTTACCAGAAAATGGTAAATACACAACACAGTATTTCTGGGAAAGAAAAAAAAAAAAAAAAAAAAAAAAAGAAAGAAAGAAATAGCCTATAATAAATTAACCCTTTATCAAATCTAATTATCCTTTAGAAATTCATTAAATATGCTTTTGATTATTAAAATGTAATGAAACTATTAAAATAGAATCCAGAAAATGAATGGAAAACAGATATTCACAAACAAAACTGAATTTGAGAAAAAATATTAAAACGTATTAAACCAAATGTATTAAACAAGCCTTAAAAATGTAATTTTGGTTAAACTTTTAATAAACTGCTGTAAAATTCTGCAAGTTTCATCATTTCAATTCACTGGCATGCTTTATATATATATATATATATATATATATATATATATATATATATATATATATATATATATTATGTAACCATTAAAATAGAGTCTAGAACAATAAAAATTAAATTGAGGAAAAAATAAAATCGATTTCATTTAATTTTGGCCCTCTTTATTTCATTTGTGTCTTTGTTTTATTGTAGTTGTCCTTTAGTTTGTTACTTGCATCTAGGTTCTTATTAATAATAACAAAGATAAAATAACAAGAAATGACTATGTCATTGTCACAAATCTGGTCGGTGTCCCGCTGTCCGCTCACCACCAGATGTCACTCTCGCCCTTTCACACACAGACTGTTGCACCACACCCCGGACTACATTTCCCATCAGCCATTACACTTGACCCACGACCAATCAGCGGCGCTATAAAAGCCCCTGTATTTCGCCGTGCTAACCACGGATTGTTGTATTGTTGTTTGTTAGCGTTTTCCTGTTTCCAAGTTCCTAGTTCCCGTGGTTTTTGACTTCTCGCCTGCATTATCGTTTACGTCTGTCTAGCCGCCTGCCTTGTGGATTATCGCTCTCGTTTCCTGGACTATTCTTTCCTACTGCCTGTGTTATTCCTGTTTGCTCCCGTCTCGACCTTGCCTGTACGACCATGTCTTTGTCTCGCCCAATAAAAAGCTTGCATATGGATCCGCTCGCCTCTCGTCTCACTTCCCCCGTTACAGAACAATCCGTCACTACAGGATCCAGCAGCTTTTCACCCGGACAATCTTCCGACATGGACACAGACCTGATCTTAGCAAGGATCAAGCAAGGACAAAGTACACTCGAACAATACATCCGTGAGTTTTTGGCCATTACTAACTACTCTACCCTCCCGGACTGCATTATTATTGAACTGTTTGCTGATGGCGTCAATGAGCCACTAAGAGCGAGGCTGAGACGCGAGGGCCCGCGCTCTTCGCTAGTGGCTTTTATGAACTTTGCGTTTTTGTGTGTGGGCTCGTCGTGTACTGTGGGGGTCGCGAAGGAGGTACGCGACAACGCAGACAGATCAGCCGCGCAACCCTTTCGCAGATTGGCGGTAATGCCGGATCACGACGCCACAAACAGGTTTTCTGCCTGGATCGCTCGTGAAATGGCGGCCGTAACAGAGCGTGCTCGAGCGATGGCGGCGTCAGCAGAGCCCGCGCACAAGATGGCGGCCGCGCCGGAGCGTGTTAACGCGGTAACGGCGACAGCGGTGCCCGTTCACAAGATGGCGGCAACGGTGGAGCCCGTTCACAAGATGGCGGCCGCGTCGGAGCGCGTCCACACAATGGCGGCGACGGCGGAGCCCGTTCACAAGATGGCGGCGATCACAGAGCTCCGTCACGTCACAGCTGCCATACAAAAGCCATTCAAAGGTACTGTGTTTCCTGAGTCAAGTCAAGTTTCCAGGTCGAATCAAGTTGCAGCTCTGGTTCCTGAGTCCAGTCAAGTTTCTGAGTCAAGCAACATTACAGCTGCTGTTGCTGTGTCAAGTCAAGTTACAGTCATCGTTCCTGAGCCAAGCACTGTCAAGATGGCTACCACGCCAGAGCCACTGCACAAGATGGCTGCCACGCCAGAGCCACTGCACAAGATGGCTGCCACGCCAGAGCCACTGCACAAGATGGCTGCCACGCCAAAGCCTCCGCCCGCTAAAGCCCCGTCAGTCAGGCCGGCGCCCGCTAACGCCACGTCAGCCAAACCACAGCCTGCTCAGGACATCTCCGTCAAGTCACAGCCTGTTCACGCCATGTCTTCTGCTCCTGAGTCTGCACCCATCATGGCCGCCCTCCCTGAAGCGGTTCCCGAGTCAAGCAAAGTCACAGCCGTGGTTCCTGAGTCAAGTCACGTCCCGCCTGACATCCCAAGATCGCGGCCTATCATGATGGCACATGTGCTGGATTCACCCCTGATGGCTGTACGGGCAGCTAAAATGGCGCTCCTTCACGTCGCGGCTGCTACCCCAGGGTCAAGTCAAGCTTCCAAGTCCGGTCAAACAACGGAGTCAAGTCAAACCAAAGCTCTTGTTCTCCACGAGTCAAGCCAAGTCACAGCTGTTCCTCATGAGTTAAGTCACGTTACCGCTGTCGTCCCTGAGCCAAGTCACGTTACAGCTGTTATTCCTGAAGCAAGCCAGGCCTCTGCAGATCCTCGTGAGTCAAGCCTTGTTGTCAGGTCCTGTCATAATGCAGCTTCCGTCTCCAGTCAAGCTTCAGCGTCCAGTCAAGCTTCAGCGTCCAGTCAAGCTTCAGCGTCCAGTCAAGCTTCAACGTCCAGTCAAGCTTCCAAGTCCCGTCAAGCTCCAGCGTCCAGTCAAGCTCCAGTGTCCAGTCAAGCTCCAGCGTCCAGTCAAGCTTCCAAGTCCAGTCAAGCTTCCAAGTCCAGTCAAGCTTCCAAGTCCAGTCAAGCTTCCAAGTCCAGTCAAGCTTCCAAGTCGAGCAATGTCAAGGCGGCTGTTCCAGAGTCAAGCCACGCCCCGCCTGACGGCCCGGACTCAGGCCACGCCCCGCCTGACGGCCCAGACTCAAGCCACGCCCCGTCTGGCCACCCAGAGCCTTACCATGACCCGTCTGACGGCCCAGAGTCAGGTCATGCCCAGTCCCCAAGTCAAGTCACACCAGACCCCAAGTCAAGTCACATCTCGTCTGACATCCCAAGACCACAGCCTATCGGGATAGCCAGCGCCCTGGACCCACCACAACCTCCCGCTGCTGCTCTACCCTTAATGGCTATTGCCATCTGGTGTGTGTGGCCTGCACATTGTGCTTCTGGGGTCACGTCTGCTCCCAAACCTGCTCCAGAACTCCTGTCCAAGCACAAGCCTACTCCAGAGCCCCCGCCAGTTGGAGAGGCCGCGCCAATGCCTCCTGAGGTGTCAGCTTCGGCTGTGGATTCTCCCGTGGAGGCGGCGTCCCCCTACAGACTCTCTGCCTCTCCCCATATTCTCTCTACCTCCTCTGTCTCTGCTGTTTCCAGGTCCCAGGCCATAACGCGGTTTCCTGCTCCGCCCCAGCTCCCGTCTGGTCACAAGCCTGTTCCAGAGCTCCCGTCCGGTCACAAGCCTGTTCCAGAGCTCCCGTCCGGTCACAAGCCTGTTCCAGAGCTCCCGACCGGTCACAAGCCTGTTCCAGAGCTCCCGACCGGTCACAAGCCTGTTCCAGAGCTCCCGTCCGGTCACAAGCCTGTTCCAGAGCTCCCGTCCGGTCACAAGCCTGCTCCAGAGCTCCCGCTGGGTCACAAGCCAGCTCCAGAGTTTTCGCCTGGTCACAAGCCTGTTCCAGAGTGCCACTTGGTCGGAGAAGCTGCGCCAATACCTCCAGAGGTGTCAGCCATGGCTGTGGATCCTCCCTTGGAGGTGGCGTCCCCCTACAAGCTCTCTGCTTCTCTCCCTTCTCTGTTTGTCTCCTCTGTCTCTGCTTTCCCCAGGTCCCAGATCGTAAAGCGGGGTCCTGTTCCGCCCCGGAGGGCCGCTGCGCCTCCTGTTCCGCCCCGGAGGGCCGCTGCGCCTCCTGTTCCGCCCCGGAGGGCCGCTGCGCCTCCTGTTCCGCCCCGGAGGGCCGCTCCGCCTCCTGTTCCGCCCCGGAGGGCGGCTTCGCCTCCTGTTCCGCCCCGGAGGGCTGCTCTGCCTCCTGTTCCGCCCTGGAGGATCGCCCCGCCTCCTGTTCCGCCCCGGAGGGCTCGGGCGTCGCCTGTCCCGCCTCCGGTTCCGCCCTGGAGGGCTCCTGCGCCTCCTGCTCTCCCTCCGGCTCCGCCCTGGAGGGCTCCTGCGCCTCCGGCTCCGCCCTGGAGGGCTCCTGCACCCCCTGCTCTGCCTCCGGCTCCGCCCTGGAGGGCTCCTGCGCCTTCTGCTCTGCTTCCTGCTCTGCCTCCGGCTCCGCCCTGGAGGGCTCCTGCGCCTCCTGCTCTGCCTCCGGCTCCGCCCTGGAGGGCTCCTGCGCCTCCTGCTCCGCCCTGGAGGGCTCCTGCGCTTCCTGCTCCGCCTCCAGCCCCTCCCTGGAGGGTACCTGCTCTGTCGGTTCTGCCTCAATCACCGGGTCCTCCGCAGGGACCTGGTCCTCCAGCCCTCGCCCTGTCTCACTCCCGCCCCACCGCTCCCCTGGACTGTTACTCTGTTGGAGCGTCTGGAAGCCGCTCCTTGGGGGGGGGCTATGTCACGAATCTGGTCGGTGTCCCGCTGTCCGCTCACCACCAGATGTCACTCTCGCCCTTTCACACACAGACTGTTGCACCACACCCCGGACTACATTTCCCATCAGCCATTACACTTGACCCACGACCAATCAGCGGCGCTATAAAAGCCCCTGTATTTCGCCGTGCTAACCACGGATTGTTGTATTGTTGTTTGTTAGCGTTTTCCTGTTTCCAAGTTCCTAGTTCCCGTGGTTTTTGACTTCTCGCCTGCATTATCGTTTACGTCTGTCTAGCCGCCTGCCTTGTGGATTATCGCTCTCGTTTCCTGGACTATTCTTTCCTACTGCCTGTGTTATTCCTGTTTGCTCCCGTCTCGACCTTGCCTGTACGACCATGTCTTTGTCTCGCCCAATAAAAAGCTTGCATATGGATCCGCTCGCCTCTCGTCTCACTTCCCCCGTTACAGTCATGATATAAATTGTTGTTGTAAAATACAATTACTATATCATAAAATAAGATTTGGCTATATTCTTTGCATATTTTACACTTGCATATTTTCCAGATGACAGCAAAAAGAACTTGAATTGCTCGCTCAATTTTGATTACCAATATAGCAAAGACCTTGGTAGTTGTTCACCATAATCCTGTGTAGTGGCACTGGCATGTAATTATTATTCTTTTATTTATTTATTTATTTTTTAAAGGGGGATGAAATGCTTTGTTTTAATAAAAAAAAAAAAAAAACTATGATCTCCTTTTGTATCATCTATTTTTCAATTACTTTTCCTGTTCTGTTTTTTTTTTTTTTTTTGGTCACAGTATCGGTTCAGTAGTAGTATCGTGATATTTTAGTCAGGTATCGTATCGTATCGTATCGTATCGTATCGTATCGTATCGTATCGAAGTCAAAAGTTTGGTATCATGACAACACTATTATTATCTTTGCCATGCTGCTGTGAATTTTTAGACATTTTCTGCTTCACAGTTTCACAGTATTACAATAGCTTCAATAATGAATGAATAAAAAACAACAAAAATTGAAAGATGATTGTTTTAATCACCTTGTGTTGAACTGAAGAGAGGAAACTTCCATCACAACTATGAGATCTCTGTTGTTGTTGTTGTTGTGCCGTCTGAGGTTCGGAATGGGGATTTTCATAATCTTATCAGAAGACGCCCATTATGAAAGGAAAAGGCTTTGGTTCTAAAACCAAAAAAACAGATTTTCTGCTAAAAAAAAAAAAAGGATTTGATCTTAATACTAGCAAGGCTCCTCCGATATTCTGCGAACAGCAAAGTGTTTTTAGTTCAGAACAGTTAGAACAGGAAACGTCAAGTGGTGTAGGTGTGGTTTGGCACAAAATTCAACTGCTCATTGACCATAAATCTCACTGCAGAGCAAGAACTTCCTCCTCAGAGCATGAGCAAGATGCAGTATACACCTCTGAAAACCATATAAGGTCTTATGATCGATACAAAAATCTGATATCTAGACATCCTCTGACTGATACAATGCTGATATTGCAATTTAACTGAAAAATGACATACAAATGACTGGAATAAAACTAACACCAGCATTATAGTTATGTTGCTGAATGACATGTGGAAGGGATGAAAGGATGTTTAGTCATACAGATGAGCGCACTTATCAACTGGGGATTTCGGTTATTTCAAAAGTCCTTACAGGCTTTACCGCAAAATAACCAAAACAGGATTAGTAACATTGTAGCATCTCCCTTACAAATGCACACAGATAGTCTAAAGTACTGACACACCCAGTTAAAACTTGAATTCACTAAAAAAATACTTAAAAGCAAGTATATTTGTAGTACATTATTTTTCGTTCTAAATAAATTGTAAAAGTTCTACACTGTAAAACACTAATTAAAAGTATATTTCTACTTCAGTAGTACTTCAGTGCAATTGCAAAATTATACTGAATACCACTGATGTTTGGATTTGGGTTTTAGTGCATTGAAATAAAGTGTATTTCTGCAAAAATATACAGAGGACTTGAATTAGTGTTTTTCTTAAGTGTGCTTTGAATGATGTAAAAATCAGTTAAATGTCAGCAGTGTTGGGGAGTAGCTAATTACATGTAACGGAATTACGTAATTTAATTACAAAATAAATGTAATTGTAATTAGTTACAGTTACTGAGAAAAAAATGTGTAATTAAATTAGTTACTTTTGAACAATGCCAGTGATTACAAAGGGGATTACATCTGAATTTTTCCACACACCCACCCCCACTTACAGATTTAATTGACTTCTTTCATAAATTGCATTGACTGCTCTAAAATGAGACACCAATGTTTCAGGAGTTTAGGACACAGAATAGGACACATGCTTATTCCATAACTGATTCATTTCCTATTTGGGTTTATGCATAAACTTTAGTTTTTAAGATTTTTTCCAAGGCATTGTTAGATGCTAGTGTGTCATAACTATGCAAACATTTGATTTCAAACCCAGTATCATAGCTATTAAACTATTTCTTATGATGTTATTTATGTTATGATCTTGTTATGACAAATAGCGCAGTGACCCGAGTTCGAGTCCCGTCTCGAGGTCCTTTGCCGATCCCGCTCCCCTCTCTGCTCCCAGCTCTTTCCTGTCATCTCTCTACTGTCCTATCACAATAAAAGGCATAAAATGCCCAAAAATATAAGTAAAAAAAAAAACAAAGTCTGAATTTGTGGTGGCTGTGCTTTAAATTAAATTATTACACAGCTCAGGCTATTTCGGGGCAACTTAGGTCAGTGCTATATGCTTGATCATTTTTCTTGGCAGAAGCTTTGAGTTTGCTTAGCTAATAAAACATTAAAGCTTAATTCAGAATTATGTGGGCAATTTCTTAATTCTGTCATCCTGGTATCGTGGACTCGCTCTATTGTTTCATACAAACGCAGCTGCTGCCATTTTTCTTTTTCTTTTTTTTTTTTTTTTTGTACATTGTAATGGATTATAAGATAACTAACAAACTAGTACTACTACTTATTTATGTGGTGAAATGTTGTGTAAGAACTGGTATGACTGAACCGTATCCCTAAAATGTCTAGTTTGAACTTGCCGTTTACTAGCAACTGATTTCTTCATGGAAGCTTTGCATTCAAATATTTCAACTCAGATCAGTGTTTCGTGTCTAATAATTTTAACACGAAACATCTAAATAATCTATCAAGCAGCTGTGTAATAAGTGAGATAATGTACATTCAGCCAGTTGTTATCGCGAAATAAAGATGTATATTATCCCTTACTTATTATAATCTTAATTCAAGTCATAAAGGATTTTGAGAGTCTGACAGTAATCAGTGTTGAGTGCTACTGTAAGGTTCACTCTGCCTGGTTTAAATGTTTCAAGATGATTAACAGTTGAAAATATTAGAAATTTAGAAAAGTAATCAAAAAGTAATTAAAAATTACATTACTTTAATTAAAAGTTACATTACTTTAATAAAGTAATTGAAAAGTTACACTACTTATTACATTTTAAATCAAGTAACTTGTAATCTGTAACCTATTACATTTCCAAAGTAACCTTCCCAACACTGAATGTCAGTACACTTTTATATAGTTATCCTACGTTTAAATTAAATTGTTTTTATTTAAACTGTTAATGTAATAGTAAAGTAAATTTTCCCAACTGTGCTACTTAAAATAAATACACTAATTGGCTAACGCTTAAACTGATTTTAAGTGTAGTCAGAGAAAGTACCAGAATTACATTGCTTAAAAGTGTGCTGCGTTCACTTTACAAAACATTTTAGTGGATTTTTATATATCACTAATTTCTGTTTGGATTTTCATTAAATAATACAGTAGAAATGTATTAAGTAAAACCCTGTGCTTTGGATACTGTAAATGTACTAATAGCATAATTGGATTATTTATATGTGTTTAGATGTGTACCACAATTCACATTTTAACTGTAAGTATATTTTTAGCATTAAGTACTTGAAGTGCTATATTTTAATGTGAAAAAAGTCCTACCAATGACATAGTAATAAGTGTACTTGATTGTACTATTTAAAGACACCATAAGCTTGTAGTTAATTATATCATCTACAGGGAATGTTAACATAATTACAATACATTTGAAATGGATTATTTAATCTGTAAAAATATGTGGGCAATATAATGTAAATATATATGTATAAATTCATTATATATTGATCTTATGTATTAAATAATTAATAAGTGTATTTTCTATGTGTGATGAGTGTATTTACAAGAAGAGAAAGATGGCTTCAATTGTAGTACAGAAATGTGTTGCGCTGATGATTTTATGAGTGAATAGTTTAGAAATTACATGGCACTTGCATGGCACATTGGATGAAATGAGTGTCTTCAAATACAACATCTGAACAAATCCTGCGGTGGTATCCGTAGTATAAGCAGAATCATTGACTGCTGCATCACCACCTCAGCTGTGCATTATTTTCTAATACAGTTTTTCTGAACTGCTAAAACACATTCTTGAAACCATCAGTCTTCTCAACACAAATCTAAATGTTCAAACTAAATTCACAGAACCCCTGACTCTTCTGGCAAAATTAAACAATCACTTCAAAACCATTTCACCTGTACTCAAAATCAAACAAAGCTTTCAAATCATACACATATTAGACATTATTCCATGGTCTGTCTGAATACTGGATTCTGATTGGCTGGCAGGTTTGTAGTAAAACCGTTTAATGCACAGGTAGTTCTAAGTCAGTTTAATCGTGTTCTATATTAATGCGCTCCTTTAATTGACAAATGAGATCTGAAAACAGTGTCTAAACCGCCTAAAATTGTTCTGCAGAAAGAGTGATTTATTTGACAAATTGGTGTTTTAGCAAATGTGAAAAACTGTAATAAAATGCCTAGATACTAGATCACTACATTATATTCCTCAGCAAGGAGGTGGTAAAATCACTGTTTTTGAAGTTATTAACTGTTTGTAGAGGGAGATGCACAGACGACACACGCAGGTAACACACAATTGTCATCTCTATCTTTCTGTCTTTCTTCCTCTCTCTCTCTCTCAGTTCAGTTCAATCCAAAGCACTGACCTTTACACAAACAAAAAACAAATAATGATAATGTAATATATGTACAAAACAAGAATACATCTATAAATCCTTAGGTAAATAAGTAAATGAATACATTAACAAAAAAAAAAAAAAAAACAACAACAAAAAACATTCTCTCTCCCTCGATTGATAATTAATTGAAATAAATGCTATAATTCATTCAAATAAATGTGATCTTACCACACATTTATTTCACATTTATATGCATTACATTTACTTAATCTCTGTCTGTTCTGAAGTGGGCAGATGCTAGAGTTAACATTACCCATTCAGTCAAATATTGCAAAGAGCAATACTAATTTCAACTTGTCTACAACTTGGCAAATGATCATGGAATAAGCAGAGCTTTCCGATTCTTTGCTTCCATGTCGTGATTTAAAATTCTTTAATGTACGGCAAGCTGTTGATTTTCCCTTCATTAGACATTCAGTGCATGTAGTTAAAAAAAAACTACATTCACTGAATGTCTAATGAAGGACTACGATTTCTGCCGAGGAGGCCCACCAGTTTTCCCCATTCTATGCACAAGAACATGGTCTATCACTGTAGCTCTGATTTCATCTGAAATTAATGTTCCTGATTTTGCTCTTCATCGTCCTCTTCTTCCTCCATTTTGTATATGCACTCTTTCTCTACTTCTCCATCCATTCACAATTATCTATTGTTGATGGATGCACCAGTGCCATCTGTGCACTTGTATTTTTGGCTTATATTTTGTGTTCACATATTTAGAGTGTGAACCATTTTGAATTATTGTGTGTAAACAACAACAGCTGTGTTGCAGTTGTGTTTAACTTTTGCTTTCTTGAGTTTAGGGTTTTGCATCACAAGTTCAGTGTCTTAGTGAGTGAGAATGTGTTTAGAGTTTTGCGAAAAGAGTGCATGAGATCTCCAAACAGCGTCTAAACTGCCTGAACTTGTTTAAAATTTTGCAAAAGGTTTTTCAGAAAAGACAGATTACCATTTGGCTAACTGCAAATTATTCACTGCGGCCACATCACAGTTATGTGCATTATCTAAGGAATAACAGTAAATGGGCCGTTGAATTACAGTTTTTCACATTTGCCAAAGGGATAAATTAGGAGTATAGCCACTTTGCAGGCACCACTACACTACTGATTAACAGTGTGTCGGCTAGAGTGCATCAATTCAAGCAACGCATTAATATAGAACTGTGATTTTATTTCAGATGAAAAATATGAAATTGAAATATGAGATATGAAATTCTTATAAATAAATCATCAGTGTGTTTGTCCAGTTTAAGCACTGGAATATCCAGTGTCCGATGCTGGTGAAATTCCCAGTGGCCTGGCGGCTCATTTAACCCCCTGCCCTGTTTTTAATATAATTATTAATAATAATAATTAAATATATATATATATATATATATATATATATATATATATATATATATATATATATATATATATATATATTTATGCCTTCCCAATGTACCAAAGTGATCTTTTTTTTTTTTTTTTATTTGATAATAAATCAGTAATTAAAGCTGCAAGCAGTGATGAAAGGGCACTCACACTCGGTGGCTTTAGGAAAACAGTGAACAGTGAGCAATTTAAAGTGCATTTAAAGCGGTAAATATAGAAGGAATATGTCAAAGTATGTGCCAAACCTCCTGCTGCCAGCTGGTGGCGCTATGACTATAACTGGATATTTGCATGTAGATGTCTTCAGGTCAGCGCTTTAATCAAACCTATGAAGTTTGGTGCAGATTGAACATGGTATGTTTGA
The DNA here is from genome assembly GCA_036247105.1 of Cirrhinus mrigala. Taxonomy (NCBI): domain Eukaryota; kingdom Metazoa; phylum Chordata; class Actinopteri; order Cypriniformes; family Cyprinidae; genus Cirrhinus; species Cirrhinus mrigala. The sequence goes on from JAMKFB010000303.1 coordinate 810,124, forward strand.
GCTGGTGCTAAGCATGACGTATCCTGTTACCAACAGGTGGTGCTATGACTGTAACTGAATATTGTCATGTAGATGTCTTCAGGTCAGGACTCTTATCAAACATGTGAAGTTTGTGGCAGACTGGACATTTTATGGCTTGGGGTTACAACAACTTCTATTCCCATGGTGAAACATTGAACTTTGTGAGGCCGTCACGGACACGTCCTTCAACAAAAACTCAAGATCTTCACAATTTAACATCACAAAGGCCTTTAGTTTAGGCTGACCAAATATAACGTTGTAGTTATAAAATCTCTATGAGGAGTTTGTTTCAGAGTAAAACATGTCACTTCCTGTTGCCAGCAGGTGGCGCTATAGCTATAACTAAATATGAATATGGGCATGTGAATTTTGGTGCAGATCGGACAGTGTATGCCTGAATTATAACAGCTTCCTTTTTCATGGCAAAACATCGAAGTTTGTCAGGTCGTCGCGGACAAGCCCTCCAACGAAAACTCAAGATCTTCACAATTTAACGTCACCAGAGGTTTTACATTACATTAGACTGACCAAATTTGGTGTTGATCTGTTTAAATCCCTAGTACCCTGTTTACACCTGGTATTGACATGCGTTTTCGTCAATCCAATCACAAGTGGACAACGCTAAGTACAGGTGTAAACGGGCTGCAAAATGTTTTGAGGTTGTCCACTTTCGACCACATCTAGAGGTGGTCAAAAACGCATTTAATCAGATTGCGTTCGTGGTGTAGACGCGCATGTGGTCGAAGGGGGTTGAAAAGCTGCTAAAGACTGCTCTCTGCCTACTGACCTAATATTGACGGTTCAAAATCAATAGTGCCCACAATTTATCACAATGAACGTTAAATGTGCGCAGTCGCATATGAAAATGTTGGAGCCACTGTTCAAGCCACTGAGAACACCTGAAAATGGCAAAAATTGCACAAAACTTGCTGGGAAAATTCAAAATAACAGACTTCCTGTTGAGTTTCGGACTTCATACAGGGGGACTTTTATGAAGGCACTGGTGTGTTACATGTCTACTGAATTTCGTACATGTACTTTATGTGAAACATAGCTCGAGGTGCACTTTGTTGAAATTTTACAGGTGGAGCTATGGAGCCGTTTTGCCACACCCACTTCTGAAACCCATATCAGATGTAAAATTTCACTACTTTTGGCATGTGTGCAGAGCTTTAGTCTTGACTGGCAGCACTGCACTATTCAAATCAGCTCTGTTCAGTGCTTCTGTCAAACAGTGTCGAACAGACTCAGTCAGGACCTTGAAAAGCAGCAAGTCAGTCTCATGAATCTGTCTGATGTGGAACTTTGTCTAAATCAGCAGTAACTAAAAAACTAAAATGATGTGGCACAGTCTTGGTTTTTATTTATCACTGGTTTCTGATTGAAGTTCTCAGCATGTTCATTCTCTTTCTGACTGACTGTTATTCACCGTTTGTATCTCGTGTCACTTTTATTTTTCAGTGCAGCTTCTCCATCTGACAAGGTTCAGTTATGTCTTCATGCATTTCTTCCTAATTTAAAACAACAAGGAATAAAGAAAGAAACAATGATTACAATATTCAGTAACTCAGAATTGGCAACTATTTAGACATTTCTGATAAAATAAAAAATAATCCAGATATCCATATGAAAATGTTTAAAGCTCTTCAGTACAATATGTTTCTCACCTGTGAGAAGAAGAGAGATGTAGAATGATCCAGAAATTCTACAGCATTTAGTCACACAGAGATGGAGGTCTACAGTGAGAATCTTAGTGTTTTGTAGAATCAACAGCAGCACAGAAAACTTTCTCATTTTGTATTTGCGTAGCAACAGATATATGGCATGCCTCATACTGACATTAACCTGGGGTTTTAGGAATAAACGGTGTAAATTTGTGAGCATATGAATTCACAGGATTAATTGCTAACCCCGGGTAAATGATGAGCGGTGTGAAACGTGATGCAAGACAACCCAGGATTGCGTTAAGAATAACCCTGAGAAAACTACCTTAGGTGTGAGAAGCCCTACAGCAGGGATTTTCAGTCTTTTCAGACTCCTGCAAGCAAGTGTCTGTCCAGAAACTCCAGTACCTGTGCAGGAAATTCAGCTTGCAGGTGTCCCTGGTTGTTATGGTTAACAGTACAGCTAACCACTGTGGAAATGGAGAGGAATCACAGTCCTAGATCAACCAAGATTTCCATGAACAGCATTTATATGTATATAAAAAAAAAAACAAAAAAAAAAAACAAATATATAATATTTGACTTACTTGGACTCGTCAGGCCGAAAAAGGTATTTTGACACAAACACACTCAACCACCAGCGTGGAATGACTTTAGTGACAGTCGTATTTTAATCTGTAGGGAGTTTTATGACTTTTTTTATGAGTTTGCTCAAGTAGCTTTCGTCTCTTTCCCACGGTCACACGCTGACACACAAATGCATTATTTGACTCAGACTCATTTTTCATGTAGAGAACATGAAAGGTTGCCTGGTGAATCTAGACAAAATATGTAAAACTCCATGATGAGGAAAATGGTCAATCTATTCAGCTTGCAGTTACTAACACTGTAGAATGACGTTTTGGCGGTTGTTTCTGTTTTGTTTGTACAGTTTAATGTTATTTATTTACTTTGGAAACCATATGCCCATAGCAATAAGGAGCATGGTTTTATATCATGATCTAAATAATGCTAAGTTCATTTAAATAAGTTATTTGAAAAAAACAAAAACAAATTGAATGTACCGTTTTATTTTATTTATTTATTTATTTATTTTTGCACAAAAGTTTAATCAAAAGCAAGTCTTTGGGAACAACTCAAAACTATCTGAAAGTCAATAACACTAAAAAGTTTTCACCAGTTTCAACTTAAGTTCTGCAGCTGCCTTTCATTTTTCAACTCACCACAATAAAAGTGCTCAAATTACTTTTTTTTTTTTTGTTAAAATATTTTTAAGTTGATTTAACTTATGAGTTGACATTACTGGTACTTTTAAGTTGATTTAACTTAAAATTTTAAGGCAGCTGCTGAACTTTGAAGTTGAAACTGTTGAAAATGTTTTAGTTTAGTAAAGTGCATAAAAACTATGCCAGCTCTAAGTTTTTTTTGGTTGCACAAGAACATGGTCTATCACAGTAGCTCTGATTTCATCTGAAATGAATGTTCTTGGTCTTGGTCTTCCTCTTCCTCAGTTTGAACTGACTTATATTTTGTATACTCATGTATATTTAAAAACAAATATGAACAATTTTGAATGATTGTGTGTAAACAATGACATGCCGTGTTGCAGTTTTACTTAACTTTTGCTTTCTTGTGTTTAGGGTTTTGCATCACAAGTTCATCACAGTACAAATTGTTTCTTGAAAATGTGTTTAGAGGTTTGCAAAAAGAGTCTATGAGATCTGCAAACAGTGTCTAAACTACCTGAATGTGTTTAAGGTTTTGCAGAACGAGTGGTTTATTTGACAAACTGCACTCCAAAAAGGCATTTTTGCAGTGATGCCATAGAAGAACCATTTTTGGTTGCCCAAAGAACCTTTCAGTGAACAGTTCTTAAAAGATCCATTTTGAAGTACATTTTAAAAATCTAAAGAACCTTTTTCGACTATAAAGAACCTTTTCTGCTTTTGAAAGTTTCCATGGTTGTTCGAGATTCCTCATGAAAGCATCAATGCCAATAAAAAACCCTTATTTTTAAGAGTGTGCATAGTTTGGGCTATTGAGAATTTGTTTCAGTCAATGCGGTTCTTAGCAAATGTGAAAAACTGTAAATTGATTTTATTTAAATTATATTAGTAATGTAATAGTTAGAAGTACATGTTCCCAACTGTGCTATTTAAGCACACTTAATATAAATATACTAATTAGCACTAACACTTAAATTGATTTTAAGTGCACACTCTTAAAAATAAAGGTGCTTTACGATGCCATAGAAAAAACTTTTTTTTTTGTTTAAATGGTTCCTTTAACATCTAAAAGAACCTTTAAGATCTGTAAAACCCTATCGGTTACTGTGCTTAGGCTACTAATTTTACTACGTACTATTATTAACTAATTACATTAATTAGTTAACTTTTATGAAAATGCATTACATTATATTTGTGTTTTCATGTTAAAATTCATGTCTGTACAGTAGAATGCAGGAAAAGAACATTTTTTTTTTGTTTATATTATGTTTATCTAAAGCCATCGGTTATTTTCATAAAAATAATACAATTTATATACTTTCTAATGTCACATGCTCTAATGTCTTGTCTTGCTATATATATATATATATATATATATATATATATATATAAAATGTGTATATGTCACGACGTTGTGTATGGGGGAATGACGAGGAGGAGCGGGGAGGTCCAATGCACAGAGTTTATTAAGATAATCCACAGTGAAACAGTAACGGACAGGAAACAGCAGGGAACCGGTAAACACAACGTAACTCCACGGAGAGACATCCAAACCGACGGAATGACGTTTAAGAACCGACGATCTAAACATGAACACAACCAAACTTAAATACAAGGAAACAACCAATCAGGGGGAGACAGGTACAGTCAAACAGTGACGAAATTAACGAGAAACGGAACAGGAAGACCAAATAAGGGCAACACGGAAAACACACACACAAAACAGTCCAAAGGGTCTGACAGTATATATATATATACACATATATGTGTATATATATGTGTGTGTGTGTGTGTGTGTGTGTATGTATATATATATATATATATATATATATATATATATATATTTTTTTTTTTTTTTTGTTTGTTTTTTTTTTGTTTTACCTTTTTTGTTAAGGGTGTTTGATCTTCTTTGCATGTTCACTTTGTGTCAGTACTTCTGCAGCGATGTAGGATGATTTTAAAATGATTTTTGAAGTTGAGGGAGAAAATACGATTGGAGTTTTTCAAAATACCTTAACTGTCTTGAGCCAGAATACACAGAGTTCAGGGAGAGCAAGACAAGATGAGCATTTGAGATAAAAAAGTATTTAAATTGACTTTTTTTTAATGAAAATAACTGATCGTTTCGCTAGATAAGACCCTTCTTTCTCAGCTGGGATCATTTACAGCCGCATTTGGGATCGTTTGAAGCCGCATTTAAACTGCATTTTGGAAGTTCAAACTCGGGGCACCATATCAGTCCATTATATGGAGAAAAATCCTGAAATGTTTCCCTTAAAAAACATAATTTCTTTACAACTGAAGGAAGAAAGACATGAACATCTTGGATGACAAGGGGGTGAATATTTGTTTTGGAAGTGGACTTCTTCTTTAATATTTAAAAATATTATATGCGGGCAATACATTATAAATAAATGTTGTATATATTCATTATTTATTAATATTATGTTTTAAATAATTAATACTTTTTATATAATAATATAGCAAAATAATTTTTAAAAGTAAAATTGCTGAAAGCATTAAAGAAGATCCCATAATAATTTAATATAGATTTAAAGTAGTAACAACACATGACATTTACATTTAGTCATTTAGTAGACGCTTTTATCTGAAGGGACTTACTGTGCAAATGAGGACAATGGAAGCAATCAAAATCAGGCAAGGGTTTTGTTTTTAATTATATAATAAATAAAAAGAAAGACAGAATAGAAAAATAGAGCAATCCAGTGTTAGAGGCTTTTTAAAAAATTAAACATATATAATATGATTTATATCATTAATATCATGTTTTTAAATATGATTGTTTCATTCTAAACATGGTTATTATCTCTAAGATGGACACAAAAAAAACAAAAAAAAAAAAACAAACTAATTTCTTAACTGATTTCACTCATCTAGCCAGATGTATGGAAAAACATTTTTTTGAAAGCCTCAGAAGAAAGCAGTAAGTAGCAACCTACATCTTCTGAATCTGAACTAGTTTGTAGTTTGTAGTCTGCACTGAACACGGTGTTAGACTAAAATTGAAACCTCACACAGAACGCCTTCACCCAGGCTGCTGTTTCACACAAAATGCTCAGTACATTTCAAACGATCTGTAAAAACAGACAAAGCAGTACTGACTATGTAATAAAAACAGTTTATGTGGTGTGACATACTGTCAGATCCAATTTACGTGACACAGAATCGTCTTTTAGTTTCAATATTACATTTTAAAAGTGGGGCAGACCAAACTGTGGGTGAAAAAGCCCAGATAAGTAAGATCAGATTTCCAGACATCGAACCACCACTTCAGGCTCACCGTCAGACTCAGTGAAATAAGTAGCAGCCTACATAGAAATGACCAGAACCTAGGGATGAGCAAAATGCCTGCATAATGCCAAATCTGTCCCCTGTAGACCAGCCTTTTATGTGGAATGTCTCAACTTTTTAAACTTGTCACACACACACACACACACCCCACACACACAGAGTTAGAGTGAGATCAGATGTTTAACAGTTTTTTAATTTTCTATTTTCAGTAGACTATTTTATATCGATATAGCTGCAAGCTGTCAGTGCAATCGCCACGCCGGTAGCATCCGGAAAGCGGATTTACAGAAAAAATTAAAAAAATTTTACAGTAACCCTCAGGCAGTTTGAATTTAAGAGTTACAGCAGTGAAAGGGTTACTCTATCAGATCAACACACACACACAGGGAAAGGTCATTCCCTGTCAAATCAACAAAATTTCAGAAAATTCAGAGCCAAATTACAGGAAGGTAAAAAATACTTGGGCATTATTATTTTTACACAGAAATTGTTAGGTCTGTTAGTAAAATCTGTTGACTTTTTCAATCTTTGTTCCATTATATGCCAATGATGACCATTCAGATATGGAGAAAAAACACTTTTCAGGGTATTTTTTCCTCAATGTTTTCATGCCTGTAACTTAAGAAGTATTAAAGATGTATATTATATGCCTATTAACATTTTTATATTATCAAATTTCATGATCAGTTCTTCACTCCTCTTTAAAACCAGTTTCACAATTTTTTTGTCTTAATGATTCACATTCAGCTTCAGATCTCTGATTTCAGATTTCTGAAAATCTATTGCTGCCATCTAGTGGACAATGATAACTAGTTAATATTCCATGTATTATGATACATATTAAACATTTACTGATAAATGTTTGATTTGCAATGCCTTAAATGCTATTTAATATGAGTGACAATCTTTCTTGGTAATTCACCTGAATGTCATTATCTATTTGACATCTTTCTGTAGGAGAACATAATCAGATGCAGTTTATAACTGATCTGTTTTTATGCATATTGTTCAATTAGGAGATGATGGAGATTTACTTCATATGAAACCATTATCATCATCAGCTGACAGATTAATCCAGAAAGAGTCCAGACACATTCTCTTCATTTACTGTAGAGATGAGAAAGCTGAAAATCAAAGTGATTATTCTGAAACTGCATCAATACGCAAAAGCACAGGCTGTTTTAGAAGATAAAATACAAAGCAAAGGTTTGGAGTGAATCGCCATATCAACACTATATAGAGAAAAAAGTGTGCCAAAATTCAAAAGGCTTTTGAAGATATCGCTGAATATTTAGTTTACCATATTAAAAGTTAATTTCTGGCTGAAGTAAATTTTTCATCTCTGTTTTAGTATTCATTTAAAGGGGTCATCGGATGCTAAGTTCACTTTTTCATGTTGTTTGAACATTAATGTGTGTTGTCAGTGTATGTACAAATCTACCCTATAATGATAAAAATCCATGCAGTGGTTTTTAATTAATCTGTAAAAATAATATCCCATTTTTCAAATTAAGTAATTCTCAGATGCCTGTCGTTGTGGTGTCACACCCGCTGTAAGAGCCATTTAAGTTATTTGTTTATTTATATTGATGTATGAAAAATATTCGTTTGGATTAAGTAATTGTTAAATAATTGTATTTTAATAATTTAATATGTTCCTTATAAATATTGTAGATGATGATGTCATTCCCGGCAAGAGCTGTTACAATCTGTTTTCACCACTGATCTATATATAATGACTGGATCGCTCATTGCGTTCTAAACTGTCGTCAGGCAGTGAAGCCACCGGAAGTGTTCGATCCGCCGTCTTGCTATTCCCTACCGGCAGAGAGCACCATTGACTCACAGCTAACCCGCTGACCTAAAATCACCCGATTTTAAGCGTATTAGTCACACAGGACTAGTTTTTATAATATGTGTATATAAATTAAGTTTTACTTAAAACGTTATCTGCGATGTTTCTCATCTTTTCGAGCAGGATTAAGCGATGTTTTGAAATCGTTCAGGTGGGTGTGTCAGCTGCGCACTTGCCGACACAGTTCTGATCAAACACAAAATATATTTCTTAACGTAAGGAATTATGCAGGAAATAGTAAACATGAACATATATCTGGAATTAGTATCTTAAATTGATTCGAATATACAATAAATAATACAATACAAGCCTGTTATATTGCTCTATGTTGTACTGAAATTCAAATCTTGGAAATAAAGCTTTATATCTTTAAATCCGTACCAATGGTAATTAGTCAGCGTTATTTCTCCAAGTTATTAAGTGTATTTTAATGTCCCTAAGTGAGCAACATCTATTTCAAACTCTTCAAGATCGCGCAAATTATATTAAGTGCCTTAAATTACATTTATCTGACTATAACACCACCTGATTTTGCGCACTTTCCTCAATGAAAATCTGAAACAAAGTCACCCGCATCTCTATTCAAACACAGCTGTGTTCCGTTTATGAATGAACGGGCGTTTTTAAGCGAATCTGAGTCACTGATTCAATACACATTCCTAAAGAGAGTTGCAAATGATTCAGTGATAAAATCAGTGACTTACCGCCATCTGCTGACAGTTTTAGTTTCATTTTTGAAGTTGCATTTTCATTTTATCTTTTTAGTTATTTAAATCATTTGATATTACTATATTCATAATGTTATATTTAACATTTTTGCATTATTAACGTTTATTATTAACATTTATCTCAAAATGAATGTTATGTAGGCTGAATTAACAAACTTTTAAATCATTACCTACTTCAAAATTATGTTAACGAAATCATTGTTGAAACATGCATTTAGCCTGTAACGTTACGAATATAAACACTGTAACAAAACAGCATAAACAATTATTAACTGTACAAGGCAAATTATATGTATACAAAGCTTTTCAGAATGAGCATTTTGTCATTTGTAAACGGTAAACGTCCGATGTTTATCATGTTCATCTGATGTTCGCTGTAATGTATATGAACTTAACTTTTTAATAAGCAGAGGGAATTCCCGACATTAAACAATAACCGTTTACATGCTTAGGACGTTTGCGTTGTGAGAATGTACAGTGAGACTTCAAATATGAAAACGCTGACTTGTTAGGTGATGTTTTCTCATTAAAATTGTATAATTTCCTATTCATTCAATAGAATGTTTGCGAGCACTAGGGAATAGCAATATGGCGGCGCAGTGGCTTCACTTCTATGACGTCATGAGCTATCCAGTTCTCAATATAGATAAGTGGTTTTCACACAAGATTGGAGCGACACGGTTTTTTGACCGTTAAACATTTCCAGTTATTTTTTGTTATTAAACTTGTTGAAAAGGAAATACTGGACTTTGGAATGTTTTTCGATTTCAATACACGCTCACACAAGTAGAAGCAGCAACGGAAATTAGAAATCGGACGGATTGCTATCACAAATTTAGTCAAAAAACCCGCTCTGTGACGATGGAATGTGAAAGTGAAAGTGAAAGTGTGTGTATGACACGCTTGTAACAAAGACATCGTCGAAAGAGGATCGTCTGTGACCGAACGCCGAAATGTTTAATGATCGCGGAGTATAACTAGTGGTGGATTAAAAACTGCGTCACAAGAAGAACGTCGCTTCTCAGTGAAGTCCTGCTCCGCGAATGAAGTAACGGACTTTTGTATCGGCCATAAGATGACTCAGTGCATGTTTGAAGAAGCTGAAGTGCATACGTTTGATGCAGAAAGCTAACAAATGATTTCAAAAAACATCCGAGCCTCCAGTAAGAACACTGTTATACATTTACACGATCAGATCTGTCTGTCTGGATCAGGAGAAATAAAAAAGTAAATGAACTGTTCTCACATTGGGATAACGGATGTCTCTTTGTGTGAAATGGGGTTTTTAGATGACACACACTCATGATCACACTCATGCATGACGATGCAGGAAAAAAATCTCTTCTATCTCTTCTTCTGGAGGCTAAATAAAAAAAATTAAAAAAAGAGGCATTTTACCTTTAAATTACACACAATTTGAAAATCAAAGCAGGACACACATCACAAGAATTAAGATGCAACTGCTTAATAATGTTCGTTTATGATAACACTTTATTAGTTTGTACCTGCACTTGTTGATCAGTTAGAAATGTGTAGAAAAATGGAAAAAGCACAGGTAAATTCTAAGTTGCAACCTGAGAACACAAAATGCAATGTGTAATTTTAAATTCAGGTAAAGAAAAAACAAAACAAAAAAAACAAACAAACCTGAAATTAACACCTATTTTACAGACATTTCTTAAAGTGTATAGTAATACCAATACACTGGTTAATATAATTGTTCAAAATGTATCGTTAATAAGAAGATACACAAAATGTATGCTCTATTGTTCTATGTAGTTTTGCATTGTGATCACATGATGTAATCCTGCAGTGAGATCATCCCTGCTAATTATTTGGCAAATCTGTGGCTAAATCATCAGTCTGAAGGTCTGGATATATGAGGCTAGTTGGGAGAATGCTGTATATTATAAAAATATGTTTATTATTTAATTTTAAGCTAAAACTGCCTGTACTCTTGATTTGGCTGTTTAAAACAAATAGCTTAAATAAAAAATAATGTTCATTTTCTGTGAAGCTGATTTGCAACAGTGATTAATTAAAAGTGCTATACAAATAAAAGTGAATGGAATTGAAATTAATTACATATACACATTTATTTATTTATTAATTAATCTTTAGTTTGTATTTATTTATTTATTTAGTGATTGGTTTTTGGGTGCGGAAGTGGGATTGAGTATGTGCACTTCTTTTTTCTACTTCAAGCATTGATTGCACGCCAAAGTCAATTTCTATGTATAAATCACACGCCAAATAGAAACAAAATATAGTGCTATTTATTGTGCAATTATTTGTTGTACAAAAAATGTAACAAAAACGTTAATTTAATGATTTGTGTTTGATGATATTTGTCTTTATTTAAATTAATTCGCGTGTCTTTTAGTAACCTGAAAAATTAAAAAGATTTAATAAAGAGAAAGTTATTTAACAATATGTTAAGGAGTAACGTGTACAGTCTTACTGTTACAACCGTATCTTTGATGGCAGTCATAATGTTGAAGTGGCCCTGAATGAAAATGACACCCCTGTTCTATGGGGTTTCTGTGAAAAACCCCCTTTTGGAATTTTTATTTTTAAGAGTGTACATGACAGTTTTAGGACTAGAGGGAAAACGTGGACTTTACTGTGATGAGAGCAAATGTGGAAACTTGATAATTCAAAAAGTGTAAAATTAAACAGTACATTCAATTTGTTTTTGTGCACTTTTTATTTTCAGAGCTTTTACAAATGAACTTTTACAAATAATTTTCAGTGACTCTTGGGCATTTTAGCATCCGGTTCAAGCGTTTGAATATCCAGCGCATGATTTTCATCTGATTTTGACCTTGATCTGTTGGTGCCATCAGTGTTGCATGATGTTCTTTTGACATCAGTTTTCACCAAATGAAGCTCACATCTTTGGATAAGCTGCACAGAAGTTATAAAAACCATTACTGAGCTACCTCATAACTTAAATTGTCTTTGTCAATGTTATTATAGTGCAGATTCATAACGGTGAAATTCAGACTGATCTGAGCTGACAATGATATCACTGTTTTCTACAGAGCTGCTTTACAGCTGTATTGGACTGAACTACATATTTGATGATTTTTAAACAATTGCTTAACCAAACTGAACCTCATCTGAACAATGACTTTTTTTTTTTTCTTTTTGAGCTGCTTTACAGTAGAATTTGCATCGTTGAATCATTATTTTCTTATTTATCCTCATGAAGCTGTTTTGAAACAATCTTGTATAAAGCACTATAGAGATAAAGGTGACTTGACTTGACTTGACTTCACTAGAAGATCAGAATGAATCTCTGCAGGTCTGTCTGCAGCGTGAAAAACTAGAAATCACACACAGTGTAAAAAAAAAAAAGTAGAAAACAGCATCTGATTATCTTCATATACAGTTTATATAGTAGATGAAATGACAGTACAGGATTGATTTGACACATTCAGACACCAGATGAAATGTAAGACAACAGTGTTTAATCATAAATACTCAAAGTTTGGTCTTCCACTATTAATGCTGTTCCTTCTGACTTGTTTTTGGGTCTCTTCATTAGATTTCCTCTCATCCTCTTTGTTTGGCATTTTGCACTTGTCCAAATGTTCAGTTCTCCTGTAGATTGTGATGCTCCACAGAATCTGCTGCCAGTAAATAGTTTTAACCCTGTTAATTCTGTTCTTGCATTATACACGGGAAAAAGTAGAAATATAATTTACAGTTCACGTTTAACTAATGATTGTTGAGAAGTACTGATTCACATTTTAGTCACACTATAAAACAAACATCAATGTCCATTTCAAAATTGTTTTAATCACCTTGTTGTGCAGTCTGTCCGAATCCTGTAGAAGCGACATCGCTCTGATTTACATTCCTGCTAGTGGTTGGCGCTGCCACGCCTTTTTTATTCACTCGTTGATCCATTGTTTTTTCTAAACGTATTTTGCTAATTCCAAACCACAGCTATCTTAATAATTGCTATCGGGACTGTACATAATCATTTATAGTTGATTATATAATTGTTGATGAGTGGTGACCAAAGCATGATTTCCACGTAACTTGTCTAGACGCCGTTACAGCAGGGGTGTGTCTAGATCAGCCTCAAAAGAGGGTGGCCACAAAATGAGCAGAGGATGACGGGATTCTTAGTGAGTTATTTCTACCTGTTTTAGTCTTTTAATTTAATTTTATCACTGTAACCCAATGTACAGGTTGATTGTTAATATTTTTGGGTTGAATGAAATCAGATACATTATATGTTAGCACATGAGAAATTTTCAATGAAGAAAAACACTTAAAGGGATTTCAAGGCTTTACTCAAGTGAAAACACTTTCATCATCCTCATGAATGTACATGCTGGTTTTGTCTCATACCTATCAGCTGCAACCCACACCAACTATTGTTTTGTGCCAAGTTATATTCTTTCATTACAACATAACAAGATTGATCGCGCAATGTAGAGAGATTCACTGGTCATAACAGAACTTTGAGATCGCGATGAACAAAGAGTGACCGCTTGTTAGTGACTTTAATGGGAGCGCTTTTTGCGAGCTTTCTAGGCAATAATCAATTTAAAATCTAGAACTTTTGTTTTTTCGGGAATGACATCCACATATTTATGCGGGATTCACTCTCGAAATAGCAGTGATTGACAGTGATAACTATAGCAATGGACGAAAATGTGCATTAATGCTAGAGCACCTTCACTAATTTCAGAAGCACCCTCAGCGACTAATTTCTGGATCCAGTCTAGTTAATACGCTTTTATTGTATAACCATATACAAAAACAACAACAAAAAAGTAAATAAAATAATTTAATAAAGGCATATTTATTAGTATTAAGTAATAAAATAAATAAATAGAGAAGGCTGACTACAATCAGCTTGCTTCCTTTTAGTGAGGAAATCCTATACTCTTAACTTGAATTAGGGAAAAAAATAATAATAATAATAAAAAAATAAAAAACTTCTGGTCCTTAGTGATGCGAGAACAACGTTTGAGCACGTGCACACAATATCTGAGCAAGAGCAGAGTCAATTCATAAAAGAACAATGTATATTTAAAAGCACACGTTCAGCTTTGTGTGAGGGAGGAAGGAAGGAAATCCGCTTGCTAGTGGAGAGATTCGGGCACCTGGGGTGGCCAGCCAGATTTCAGTGGGGGTCAGTGCCACCCCTGGCCATCACGTAGATACGCCCCTGCGTTACAGTGAATTCAGTAGTGCTCCAATGATGAGATGGTATGGTATGATGCGATCATGAATTTTATTCACAAAAGAAAGAAGGTAATAAACAATAAGTAATTAGTACTCCTGCTCAGATATAACAACGTTCTGTGACCCAGTGTTTTAATCTGTCTCCTGTTTTTATGGACTTTAAGAACATACCACAGTTTTAAGACTAGTTTGTTAGAGAAAAACCATAGACATGAATCCTCAGTGACTCATCCCACTTAAGTTTTCCCAAATCCCTGTTAAGTATGTTACAACAAACCTCTGCTTATGTGTGATGAATCAAAGAAGCAAAAGGGACTTTTCAAGATAAGTTCTGATCTTGGCCAGGAATGTACATCTGCATCAGAACTTTTTCTTTTTCTGTATTTATTTGTCAAAGCTTCTGGAGTCGTGACCAGTGTTGGGCAGTAACGCATTACTTTGTAACGCGTTACTGTAATTTGATTATTTTTTTAGTAACGGAGTAATTTAACGCGTTATAATTTTCAAATGAGTAATTAGAGTATAGTTACAAGCATGCGTTACTGCTGCGTTACATCATTGCCGACAGAATGTGTTTTATCATCTAGATCAGGGGTGCTCAACCCTGGTCCTGGAGATCGACTTTCCTGCAGAGTTCAGCTCCTACCCTGACCAAACACACCTGAACCAGCTAATTAGGATCTCAGTGAGCACTTGATAATTACAGACAGGTGTGTTTGATTAGGGTTGGACCTAAACTCTGCAGGAGCAGGGTTGGGCACCCCTGATCTAGATTGTAAAAAGGCGTCGTCTACCTGAGACCTACTTTGACTGTTAAGCGCCTGTGAGGCGGATACTACCGATGAAAACAAAGTCAGCATGGAGAGAGGAAGTACGCGTTCTGGAAATAGAATCATTATTTTGAGTTTATTTCTGTCAAAGGAAAGAACATTATTGTGCATTGTGCAAAACTCCATGTCCATTTTAAAACACCTGAAAGGGCAGCACAGCACATTAAAACTTCTTGAGAATGTACCGGGTCCGGAGAGCAACGCACCAACTTCCATTTGTCTTCACATGAGTCTCTGCCCGCGCCCGCCCATCAAGTCTTTGTTGTGTCGAGTCCAGCGGGAGTGCGGGTCTCTCTCGACGCAACAGAGAGCGGCGCGAAACAAGGCTTTATGGGCGAGATGCGATATGCGGGATCCGATAGAATAAAATGATTCGCGGGACTCCCGCAAAATAGAAATATCAAAACATAAACAAATTAATTGCTATTCATGTATTGCACAAAAGCAACAACAACAACTAATATAAAACAAAAACGATTTTGAAATAAAGTAATCAGAACAGTAATTTGACTACTTTTAAAAGGAGTAATCAGTAATTTAATTACATTTTCAGAGTAACTTGCCCAACACTGGTTGTGACAATAAAATTAAGGTAAAGGCAGGCAATAAATGAGATACAATCAATGTAAAATAAACAATATTTCCTTACAGACTGAATATTCTGCAGGTCCGGTGCGAGGAACTGCTCCTGTCTGAGGAGAAACATACTCTCAGAACTATAACACACATACACTTGCTGACAGTATAGTACAATACATACTATACTGTCACTGCAATAGTCTGTGTGAGCGTGAAAATCTCACCTCATTTGCGAGTCAGTCTGATTAAAACTGTCTGCATCATCAGAAACTAGACATTAAAAACACAAACATCATAGTTTTTATAGAGTGAATAAATACATTAAGACACCAGTGAAGATGAGACTGCAGCATGATGAAAAAAAAAATTTTTTTATAACGTTTTATGTTTAATATCATTTATACTCACAGTTTGGCTTTCCACTATTAATGCTGTTCAGTCTGACTCGTCTCAGTTTCTCATCCTCTTTGTTAGCCATCTCTTTGTTCAACAGGTTATCTGCCATGAATTTTCTCTTAAATATTTTTCATCAACTATTGAAAAAGAAAATGAGATACAGCTTAAGTTTAGTTTCATTATATTACAAACAAAAGCTTTTTACAACTCAAATAACAGTGTCATTACCTTGTAATGAGCTGAAAACAGGGAGTCTCCCGCACTGTAGCTCTGAGATCATCTGTTGTGTCAGAGGATAGGAGCTGGAGTGGGGGGTTGGGGGTGGGCGGTATTATTACATTAAATGACAAAAGCAATGTCGGGAAATTGAAAATCACATTTCCTACTGAGTTAAACCCTTATTTTATAAATTATTTAGTTATTTTTTTAAAGATTTATTTTTTGGGCATTTTTATTGTATAGGACAGATCAGATGTGACGGGAAGCGAAGTGGGGAAGAGAGAGGGGGGCGGGATCGGGAAAGGTCCTCGAGTCGGGATTCGAACATGCCGGGATGCCGTAGCGCAAAGGCACATATCAAAGACGAATGTAGTCTTTAAGTGAAATTCTTTTCTTTTTTTCGAACACATTGTCTGTACAGAAATAATTAGGTTATTTTATATATTTCAGTATCTTCTAATAAGGAAAATAACAGCAACAGTGTTTTATCATAAAGATCATAAACACTCACAAATTGGTCACTGTAATGCATTCATACTGATATGTTACTGTCAATTAGGAGATGGTGGAGATTTGCTTGATGTGAAACATCATCAGCAGCAGCAGCAGCTACATAAATCCAGAAAGAGTCTCTAGTAAGAACAGAAATCATATACATTTCTTGTTTCAATCAGTAGGCCTATACAATTATTTGTAGAGAGTGATAGACCTCCTGTTTTGGATGAATCAGCTGATTGTTAATGAGTTATTATAAGAACAATTATTATAATGACTACATTAATAGACCTTAATCTTTCTGCTTCATCCTCCCCACCGGAACACAATTTCTGCCGAGGGGGACTCCATGATATGAAACTTGTATAAAGCTGCTGCCATAAGAAGAGAAGCTTTAAGGGCCTCCTGCTGTTTTCTCATAATAAGAGTTTGGTGGTTTATATCATCTGAAAGTGAAGAAATTAAGAATCAACTATAGTATTGTTACATAAGCTTACAGTCCTTAAGTGAAATATTAATTATTATTATTTTTTTTTAAAGAAAACATTCTGTCATGACTTTCAGTATAACACTGTATTTCAGTTTTAGACATTTATTGTCTGTATGTAATCAGTATCTCACCTCATCTGTGAGTGTTTGTCTTTGAATCATCAGAATGAATCTCTGCAGGTCTGTCTGAATCATGCAAAACTAAAAATCACAAACATCTTCATATATTTAATTTACAATGGATGAATCTTAAAGTTCAGGATGAATTTTATGCATTCAGATCAGAAGATGAAACGGAGTTGGGGATGAAATGCATGTAACAGTGTTTTATCATGAATATCATAAATACTCACAGATTGGTCTTTTTTCAGCATTGCTGTTCAGTCTCTTGCTCTGTTTCTCGTCCTCTTTGCTAATCATTTTGTGATTCCTGTAGATTGTGATGCTCCGCTTAGGTTCAGTCTTTAATTTATAATGTAAAATGTAAAATTAGAGTTAAAATGAAGTTTGGCATTTATCAGTGATTGTGTAATAGTGGTTTATGTTTTCAGTTTCACTTTGCATGTTGTCTGCTGTTATGTTGTCATGATGAAAAATAGAACATTCAACCTTGCTCATATCTAACTTTCATTTTGGCACAGCAGGAAATTTGGTAAATTTCACATTCAGAATGCACTAAAACTACCAAAAACACTTCATATGGTGTCAAATCAGCTTATTCTTTCATCATTTTATATCTGAGCTGGTGTTGGCTACAGATAAGGTCTTAATAGTAGGTGACTTTAACATCCATGTTGATATTGAAAATGATGCACTGGCAGCTGCATTTACAGACATTCTAAATTCTATTGGAGTTAGACAACACGTGTCAGGTCCCACTGTCGAAATCATACTCTAGACTTAATACTGTCACATGGAATTGATGTCAATGCCGTTGAGATTCTGCAGCAAAGTGATGATATCTCTGATCATTATCTAGTCTCGTGTATACTCCAGATAACTAAAACTGTAAATTCAACTCCTTATTACAAGTATGGTAGAACCATCACTTCTACTACAAAAGATTGCTTTCTAAGTAATCTTCCTGATTTATCTGAATTCCTCAGCATGTCCAATAGCTCAGAAAAACTTGATGATGTAACAGAAACTATTGACTCTCTCTTTTCCAGGACTCTAGATACGGTCGCTCCTCTGCGCCTAAGGAAGATTAAGGAAAACTGTCCGACCCCGTGGTATAACGAGCACACTCGCGCCCTAAAGAGAGCAGCCCGGAAAATGGAGCGCAGCTGGAGGAAAACAAAATTAGAGGTTTTTCGTACTGCTTGGCGGGAATGTACCCTATCGTACAGAAAAGCGTTAAAATCGGCCAGATCTGATTACTTTTCGACTCTTTTAAAAGAAAACAAACATAACCCTAGGTATTTATTCAATACAGTGGCTAAGTTAACAAAAAATAAAGAACCAACAGGCACTGACTGTGCCCATCAGCATAGCAGTAATGACTTCATGAACTACTTTACTTCTAAGATCGATACAATTAGAGACAAAATTGTCACCATGCAGCCGTCAATTACAGTGTCGCATCAGATAGTGCGCTATAGATTTCCTGGGGAACAATTCCACTCATTCTCTACTATAGGTCAGGAAGAATTGTATAAACTTGTTAAATCATCTAAACCAACAACTTGTATGCTAGACCCTATTCCATCTAGGCTACTAAAAGACTTGCTTCCAGATCTCATAGATCCTCTGCTAAATATTATTAATTCATCACTGTCATTAGGATATGTCCCCAAAACCTTCAAACTGGCTGCTATTAAGCCTCTAATTAAAAAACCACAACTTGACCCCAACGAATTGACTAATTACAGACCTATCTCGAATCTCCCATTTCTATCAAAGATATTAGAAAAGGTTGTATCCTCACAATTATCTTCCTTCCTACAGAAATATGATATCTGTGAGGATTTTCAGTCAGGTTTTAGACCATACCATAGTACTGAGACTGCTCTTATTAGAGTTACAAATGATCTACTCTTGTCATCTGATCGTGGTTGTATCTCTCTGTTAGTGCTACTGGATCTTAGTGCTGCGTTTGATACTGTTGACCACAACATTCTCTTGAATAGACTTGAGAATTATGTTGGCATTAGTGGTAGTGCATTGGCATGGTTCAAATCGTACCTATCTGACCGCCATCAATTCGTGGTAGTAAATGAAAAGGTATCATATCGATCACAAGTGCAGTATGGAGTACCGCAAGGCTCAGTACTAGGGCCATTACTCTTTACGCTTTACATGTTACCCCTGGGTGATATCATCAGGAAATATGGTGTTAGCTTTCACTGCTACGCTGATGATACCCAGCTCTATATTTCTTCGCGGCCCGGCGAAACGTACCAATTTGAAAAACTAATGGATTGTGTAGTTGAGTTAAAAAATTGGATGACAAGTAATTTCTTACTGCTAAATTCTGAAAAAACAGAGGTGTTAATTATTGGGCCTAAAACCTCAGTGTGTAATAACCTACAACACTGTCTAATACTGGATGGCTGCTCTGTCAATTCTTCGTCATCAGTTAGGAACCTAGGTGTGCTATTTGATGGTAATCTTTCCTTTGAAAACCACATCTCTAGTATTTGCAAAACTGCATTTTTCCATCTCAAAAATATATCTAAACTACGACCTATGCTATCAATGTCAAATGCTGAAACATTAATTCATGCATTTATGACCTCACGGTTAGATTATTGTAATGCTTTATTGGGTGGTTGTTCTGCTCGCTTAATAAACAAACTCCAGCTGGTCCAAAATGCAGCAGCTAGAGTTCTTACTAGAACCAAAAAGTATGATCATATTAGCCCGGTTCTGTCTACACTGCACTGGCTCCCTATTAAACATCGTATAGATTTTAAAATCTTGCTAATTACTTACAAAGCCCTTAATGGTTTAGCTCCTCAGTACCTGAGCGAGCTCCTATCACATTATAGTCCCTCACGTCCGCTGCGTTCTCAAAACTCTGGCAATTTGATAATACCTAGAATATCAAAATCAACCGCGGGCGGCAGATCATTTTCTTATCTAGCGCCCAAACTCTGGAACAATCTACCCTACAATGTCTGGGACGCAGACACACTCTGTCAGTTTAAATCTAGATTAAAGACCCATCTCTTTAACCTTGCTTACACATAACACATCAACATATTCTTATAATTCAAATCCGTTAAAGGATTGTTAGGCTGCACTAATTAGGTCAACCGGAACCGGGAACACTTCCCATAACACCCGATGTACTCAGTGCATCGTCAGAAGAATGGCATCTACGCTAATATTAGTCTGTTTCTCTCTTATCCCGAGGTCACATTAACCACCAGATCCAGTCCGTATCCAGATCAGATGGTCACTGCAGTCCCCCGGATCCAGTCCGAACCCAGCCCAGATGGTGGATCAGCACCTAGTGACGACCTCTACAGCCCTGAATGTCATCGGAGTCCACATCAACTAGATGAGCCCCAGAGACGGATCCACAGTGAAGACCTCGTCACCTAGACGGCTGTCGGCACAAGACCACGGGACCTTTGGCCAGAGGAGAACTGGCCCCCCGACTGAGCCTGGGTTCTCCCAAGGTTTTTTTCTCCATTTGTCACCGATGGAGTTTTGGTTCCTTGCCGCTGTCGCCTCTGGCTTGCTTAGTTGGGGACACTTTCTCTCAACACAATATTGCATTTTATTTTATTGTTTTTGATTAACTACCTTTACCTAAAATGTGAGTGTTTACTGTTGCCTTTGGCATTGTTGATGTACTGTTTCCTATCTAATACTGTACAGCCGCCTTGTCACAATTCTGTATTGTTAAAGGCGGTATATAAATAAAGGTGACTTGACTTGACTTGACTTTCATCACACTAGCAAAGGTTTTCACCCAACAAACACACTCTCTCACTCATAAAACAATGACCTGAAAAACACTAACAGGGGGCAGCATTATACAATCTTTTCTATCATAAACTGTGTTTTGAAAACAAGAATGAGACTCTGTAGTGATCTGAATTCACTGTAGGATGTTGTATGGTTCATGTTTTCATTGCAATACAACATTAGTTTCCTTTTTAGATGGGAATGAAAGCAAAAGACTAACATCTGTGTAGGTGTTTAGTTGCATCTAACCATTTTAATAGCATTTAGATTTTTTTAGATTCAGAATATATTTGTGGAGTTCATGTCTGATCTTGTCCTTGCAGGAACTTCACAGCTCATTTTCTTTCTTTATTTTGCTTGGAAATAAATAATTTCACATCTGGTGCAGAAAGAATCCCTTTCTGTTTCTTGAAGCTATGAAACGCTATAGGCGGTTAGCGAATCACAACTCACTGGGTCAGCTGACCAATTTGAGCCCATTGCGATTTTCTGAGGGAGGAACCAGGTCGACAAGCCGTTTTTGGATGAACGGAAAAGTGGTGTAGAATAAAGGTAAAATGTGTGAAAAATAATGGGATTTGTAAAAAACGAAGCGTGAACACGTTACAGTACACCCCAACACAATCAAGTCTTCGAGAAAAGGCTGCAAGTTGCAACTTAGTTACAATTTAAAGTTTCATTTCATTGTAAAACAATGCTTGAAAGTTTGTGAACCCTTTAGAATCTTTTCATTATCCTAATTAAGAAATGTAACAGGTTGGATTAGAGAATGTTAAATTATGCGAAAGAGCATTAGACTACTTGGAAATGAATCCACCTTTTATGCTTAAGGTTTTTTCTTGTAGAAAAAAAAGAACATTAGTTGAATAACTTGCTGTTCTGTCAGTTTTGACTCCCTGGTGTTATAATAGTGATTAAAAACGTTAACTTGCGTTTGTGTGTGTGTGATATGCTATATATTTGCAACATGCTTTGTTGCCTGCTGCCATGAATGCATACAGTATGTACAGTACCCTTAATTTTTCCAAAATCACAAAGTACGACATGAAAAATAACGCAAAAAGTAAACTGAAATATTATTCATATTTATTTGAAGCAGTGTTAACATTTGCCATTCTTTCAGTAGTACTGATTCAACTTCATTACAGTTCATATTTCTGTATTTTCTGAGAGGTATGCTACATTGTGTTCTATTAATACACAATTATTGTTATTGCTTATTTATAAAAACATGCAATATATATCAAAAGACGTACAGTACAGTACAGCACTTTTATCCTGTCTAAACTGTATGTATAAATGAACTATTAATACAAGACATGAGTTTGATGGATACTCTGCTGGTTGGACAAAAGGAACCACCGCTTACTAAAGAGAGAAAACACACATTTAGAAATATAACACACACAGCTGTAGATATCACAAAGTGCTGTGTCTGATCTATTGAACTCTATTCATTATGTGTGATGTGTAATATTTCACCTTGTCTGTAAGTCAGTCTCTGAGTGAATCTCTTCAGCTCTGTATGGGCAGTCTAGCAATCACAAATACAAACATATGATTATCTTCATACAGTTTTTAAAGCAGATGAAATAAGATTAGGATTTATCAAGCCTGTGTAGTCTTTTATAGGTCATAGGTAATTCATGAGTAGCTAAAAATGGAAAAAAAAAAAAAAAAACTTTGCTAAAAACAAAGATTGTCTTTTCAGAAGATCTTCATAATGTATGGACTCTCGTCTTCATGCATGTCAGAGGAGTTCTATTGTGTTTATCAAACAGTAATTACAAAAAGATCTATTGGAATAGTAGTTCAGGATAATAGTAACAAAGAATATCATAATTTCAGATCACTTAAAATTATTTTAAAACAAGCTTTTTACTAATGGTACTTTTGACTTTAAATCTTTACTTTAGTTATTAAAATTAAGCTTTGTGCCAACTAGCCCTGGTCTCAACCATATAAACATACACATGGAGCCGCAGTGTGTCATCATCATTGAACAGTAATTTCTTTTTCTTCAGATACATATTTTTAAAAGCATAAAATGAGTTTAAAGCTGACTTGGTAAGATTTGAGATGTTCACAACAGCCTTCTGTAAACACACAGAGAATCACAAGAAACACAGAGCAAGACTGTTTCTCTTCTGCTGGATGAGTGTTGTAAGCCATTAGTTTTTATAGGTTGCAGTGCAGTAAGCATATTGAATGTGGAGCATATATTTTACAGCATAATTTTAAGCACATTTTGCAGATCTGGATGGCAAACATCCATAGAACTGCAGCACAGGGTGTCAATTTTCCAAGTCAAGTCATGTTTATTACTATAGTGCTGTATACGATACAGATTGTGTCAAAACAGCTTTACAGAAAAAAAACAGGAAAATAGCTTGCAAGAGGACAATAACAAAGAGTCATTTTTCCAGTTAAAGCTAGTGCAGTGATTATTCAGTGATTGCCATCATCCAGCTCAGATCTCTTTCAATTTTAAATTCAAAATCTCTCTACTTATTATAAATGTACGCATGTGATAATATTGAAAGTAGACAGTGTGTGCTGCATAATTAGTGACTGACTAATGAAGAGCATTTTGCAGAAAGGAGGAAAGGAACTGGTGCTTTCTAAAAAAGAGAAAACAAACACTTAGTCCTATAGCACACTTACAGTAACTGTCAGATTTCTGCATCAGTTCTATCAGTTTTGTTTTATTCTGTGTATATAACCAGTCAGTGTCTCACCTCATCTGCGCGTCATTCTGAGACAACAGAATTAAACTGTCTGGACGATCAGAAACTAGACATTAGAAACACAAACAAATGATTTTTGGTGTACAGATTAGATTAAATGCATATTCCAGCATCATAGAGGATGAAACTGTGATGAAATGGGGTGCATGATACTCACAGTTTGGTGTACCACTATTAATGCTGTTCCATCTGACTATTTTCAGTTCATTTGGTTGTAACTTGTCTTTTTTGCTTGACATTTTTCTCTTTCTTTTTTTTCTTGTCTTTCTCCTGCAGTTCAGATATATTCCTGCCATGCAATAATTTCTCATGCATTCTGTTTTTGCATATATCTGTTGTGGAAAAAAAGAGATATGATACTATAATACACTAACGTCACTGATTACAGTTAAATAATAAAAAAGCTCTTCACAAAATGGAGAAAGCTGTTTAATCACCTTAAAGTGATAAGCTGAAGAGAAAGCTGAAGGAAATATCCACTACTGCACTGGGATCTCTACTGTAGCTGCTTTATGCAAGAGCTTTTATCAGTCTGGGTTCGTGCAGCTCCCTCCCCTAACTGATTAGGCAAGACTGCAATGAAAATAAAAGTGTTTTGAGCCAGGAATGTCACACAACCAGCAGCTTATTGGTTGGTTGGTTTAGCCTATAGAGAATTTGCTTCAGAGAATGGGGTTTCAGTAGCTTAGCAAATGTGAAAAGCTGTAAACAACAGAGATGTGAACGGAGGCATATTTCACTATTATTTCTCTATTTCTCATTATATGTTTAGTGTTTCTTGCAATATTGCTTCTATCACCAGAACGTTTACATTAATACAGGTCAGTATTCATGCATGGCCTTTTTATTGCCATTTTACTGTGCAAACTCATGTGATATTAATCCCATTTTTAATGCATATTACACATATTCACTCACCTCACTAAATGGATGTTCTGATAACAAACAGATGTTCATTATGCACTGACAGAGACTGTACTGTCTCGTCATTGCCTGTAGGTTGTGAAATGACACTTTGCCTAAAACCTCAAACATATTTTAGCACACATTCATGAGGATATTAAGTTGTTTCCCATTGCAGGACCTTCAGTAAATAACAGCTTCCAGCATGATTTTCAGAGTTACTTTCAATCTTGTTTTGTAAGGATATATAATAATACGCATATTGATTTGTATGTGCAAGATTTTATTCCTAATGCTTGAAAAATAAGCCATTCATGACCTTTATTAACCAATAGTTATTTATTAACCAATAGGACTTAATTAAGTACTGGTAATTAAAAATAAGATGAGAGATCACGCCACAGGATAAAAAAAATGACAGCTCGTTTAATTGATGTTTGAATGTGAATTTGTATGAACAGACATTTTAAATGCTTGTTAGTGATTTCTAATCATCACTGAACTTGAACTATGTTCAATTGTTAGAGAGCAGTTTCTTTATTTTGTTCTAGATGGCGCCATCTCATGTCCAACATACACATAAAGGTGCTTTAAAAGGTTCTTGGCAGTGATCCCATAGAAAGGGTGCAAAAAAAAAATAAAAATTATTGAGAAAATCGGCTTTAAAGTTGACTAAATAAAGTTCTTAACAATGCATGTTACTAATCAAAAATTAAGTTTTGATATATTTGCAGTAGGAATTTTACAAAATATCTTCATTGAACATGAGCTTTACTTAATTTCCTAATGATTTTTGGCATAAAAGAAAAATCTATAATTTTGACCCATACAATGTATTTTTGGCTATTGCTACAAATATACCCCAGCGACATAAGACTGGTTTTGTGGTCCAGGGTCACATTTTTGGTTCCACAAAGAACCATTCAGTCAAAGGTCTTTAAAGAATCATCTCTTTCTTACTTTTATATAATCTAAAAAACCTGCTTTCACCACAAAGAACCTTTTGTGGAACAGAAAGGTTCTTCAGATGTTAAAGGGTCTTTATGGAACCATTTAAACAAAAAAAGGTTCACTCTTAAAAATAAAGTTGCTTCATGATGCCATAGAAGAACCTTTTATGTCTAAATGGTTCCATAAAGAACCTTTAACATCTGAAGAACCTTTCTGGACCGATGTTCGCCACCCCTGTTCTATGGCATCGCTGTGAAGAACCTTTTAAAACACCTTTATTTTTAAGTGTATTAGCGTCTGGGTTTGAGTGTATTGGTAGATGGTATTATGCAAGTCTATTTAGATCAGGACTAGTTGTCACACTTTAACTCCAATATTTGAAAGGTTTGTTTTCCTTGTATAAACTCAATTAGAACATTTTCACTGTCATTTACCCAGGAACTGAATACAGTTAATGTGACACATGCTGATCCCGGTGGAGTATGTTGTCATGATGGGAACCTGCTTGTGAAACACTTCTAACAGTATAATGTAAAATAACATGCGCTATAAAACCAAACATTATTTTACCCAGAGAGGACTAATTGCAATTAATACATTGAAGAAAAAAAAATACTCTGCAAGATACTGTTGTCCTACAAACACAGTTCATTCTTTCAGAAGTCCTTAATATATGTTAGAGGGGAGTTGACATGAATTGCACACAGTGTTAGTGAGCATTTTGAAAACAAGCTTTTGATTAATTATGCTTTGGTTTCAGAGTCTTTACTGTGAAATAGTTATGGTCATATAGTAATGCACTCAAAACACTTTCCTTATGTTTTATGCAGACACATGTTAATTAAGAAAATGAAAAGACTTTAAAAGTGACTTACATGATGAGACAAACACAGCAGCCTTCTGTACTCATATGGAGAAACATAGTAGTTATGATTATGACGCTTTTTCTCAAGGTTTACAAGCTTTTATAGTTTAGCCTGTAGGCTTCAAATGGCTGGAAAACATACTGAGTAGGCCTATTTCACAGAGAGACGGACTGATTAATATTCTTATGTTCAAACTGCTGAAATGATTTGCTATGATTTTTTTTTTTTAACGTTCGATATCTCAAACCTTTAAAACGTCAGGTGGTGCAACTCTCTGCACATATGAACAAACAATTTAAAATGGTGTTTTATTGATAATAAATAGTGATATGCTTGAAAGCTTTTAAACAAATTTCACAAATGGCAGTTTTAAAGCTGTTGAGAGAATTGGGGTTTGCACAAACTACACTCTTAAAAATAAAGGTACCATAGAAGAACCATTTATTCACTCCAATAATTTGTAATATTAAGTGAATGAAGCTGATATGGGTTGATTATACAGGTCTTTAATTTCTTAATATATAATAGCACAAAAATAAAAACAATATAAAATATACAGTGCTTAATCAGTGTAACAGAGTGAGGGAGATGGGAAGCGGTTGATCCAAACACATAGCTTTATTAAACAAAGTCAAATACAGGCAGGGTTGAACAGTGGCAAACAGGTATGTGAGGACAAGACACGAGTAGTCCGTTACAAAGGCGAGGGTCGATCTGCGGTGAACATAATCCAAGGGGTGAGGCAAATGGGTAATCCAAATAGACAGGCTAGAGTTCATACGAGGGGCAAACAGAATCCGAATGACAAGGCAAAGGGTTAAATCCCTGATGGGCAAAAATCTAAGATAATGAGTGTAACGAGTGGGGCGGGGCCCCAGAAGGCCTCTAGGGCCCCGCCCCACTCATTACAGTGTGCTTGATTATTTACAGCTGTGTGTGTCATCAGTGCAATGAATGATGGGAAATGTAGTCCGGGATGTGGTGCAACAGTCTGTGTAATGTGAAATGGCAAGGCGACCTCTGGTGGCGAGCGGACTTGCGTTCAGGACCAGATTCATGACAATCAGTGAGTTCTACTGGTCTGTTGAAAGGAGCTGCTTTTTTCTGAAAAGAGAAAACACACTCTCAGAAATATAACACACATACACTCACTGTCAGTCATAATACAGTACATATACATACTGTCAGTTTAAGAAAACTGAGTGTATAGTCTGTGTAGGCTATATATGATTAGTGAGAATCTAACCTTGTCTGTGAGTCACTCTGAATAAAATTTTCTGGATCGTCAGAAACTAGACAATAAAAACACAATCATCTGATTAGCCTCACAGGGTTTATGTAGTGGATAAATGGTAAAGCTATTGTGTATTGATGAAAGACATGTTATGAAGTTTTATATTTAATATCATAAATACTCACAGTTTGGTTTTCCAATATTAATACTGTTCTGTCTGATTAGTTTCAGTGTCCTTTTCTCTCCTAGTTCAGACGAAGATTGTCTCTTGTATTCTTTGTTTGTCATTTTTCTTTTTCTGTCTAATTCTCTTTTGATTTGTCAAGAAAATATTTAATTCTCCTTTTGTCCAAAAAATATCTCTGTTGAAAAAAATAGAGAGAACATAAACATCACTGTGTCCAGAATTAATAATAAAAATGCCCTTTATGTGTCATACAGTGTTCTAAAAAATACTGTAGGAAATTCCTTCACTGCAGTTCTGAGATCTGCTGTTGAATAAAAGTTACACTACCAATCAAAAGTTTTTGAATAGTAAGATTTGTATTTTTTTTAATAAGTCTTCTCTTCTCTACTCTTCCACTCACCAAGCCTGCATTTTATTTTTACTATTTACTGTTTTCTATTTGAAAAGCCTGTCTTTTGAAATGTAATTTATTTCTGTGACCAAAGCTAAATTTTACTGGCATTTCACTGGTATTGTGTTTTCGTATTATATCAGGGCAGTAATCATTTTTAACACATTGTGTTTGCAAAGGACACACATTTGCAGAACAGCTTTACTGACAAGCATGCATCACACACATCTGAGTCTTAAAGCTCGGTAAGAAAGACAGTTAAACCTAAAAAAAAATCACCTTGAAGTTTATTTATGTTTGTTTGGTTAAAGTGTCAAAGCTGATGGTAAATACACTCTAAAAAATGCTGGGTTCAATATAACCCAACGCTGGGTTAAGAAAGAACAAACCCAGTGGGTTGTTTTTAAATGTCAAGATTAAATATGTGTTGAGCGTGAGCCACTTGCTGAAAAAAAACCCCTCAGCTACCCATCTGCAGTGTTCACGAAAGCAGGTGTCAATAAGACATACAAAATGTGCAGTGTCAGAATATCTAGCTAGCCACACATATATTTTTAAATATCAGTTTGAGAGGATGAAAGTTTTGTGCATATATACAAAATTCTGGCATGAAACTCTGGATGGCGCAGTCCAAAAGGTGTAACAATCTAGAAAAGACATTTTCTGCTTCACACTTTCACAGTATTAAAATAGCTTCAATAATGAATAAAGAAAAATCAACAAAAAATGAAAGATGGTTGTTTTAATCACCTTGTGTTGAGCTGAAGAGAGGAAACTTCCATCACAACCCTGAGGATCTTAACAAGGCTCCTCTGATATTCTGCGAACAGCAATAACAAAAGTGTTTCAGTTTTTAGAACAGGAAAGAAGTGGTGTAGGTGTGGTTTGACACACAATTCAACTGCTCTATGATCACAAATCTCACTGCAGAGCAAGAACTTCCTCCTCAGAACATAAGTAATATGGAGTATACGCTTCTAAAAACCATATAAGGTCTTATGATCGATACAAAAATCTGATATCTAGACATCCTCTGACTGATACGATACTGATGTTGCAATTTAAATGAAAAATCATGTACAAATGACTGAAATAAAACTAACACCAGCATTATAGTTATGTTGCTGAATGACATGTGGAAGGGATGAACGTTTAGTCATACAGATGAGCACACTTATCAACTGGGGATTTCGGTTATTTCAAAAGTCCTTACAGGCTTTACCGCAAAATAACCAAAACAGGATTAGTAACATTGTAGCATCTCCCTTACAAACGAACACAGATAGTCTACAGTACTGACACACCCAGTTAAAACTTGAATGCACTAAAAAATACTTAAAAGCAAATATATTTGTAGTACATTCTTATTATTCATTCTAAATAAATTGTAAAAGTTCTACAGCATAAAACACTAATCAAAAGTATATTTCTACTTCAGTAGTACTTCATTGAAATTACAAAATTTTACTAAATGCCACTGATGTTTGGATTCAGTTTTTAGTGCATTGAAATAAAGTGTATTACTGCAAAAAAAAAAAAAAAAAAAAAATACAGAGAACTTTAATTAGTGTTTTTCTTAAAAGTGTGCTTTGAATGATGTAAAAATCAATTTAGTGTTAGTACACTTTTATATAGTTATCCTTAATTTCAATAGTTTTTATTTAAACCGTTAATGTAATAGTTATAAGTAAATTTTCCCGACTGGTGATTTTATGAGTGAATAGTTTAGAAATTACATGGCACTTGCATGGCACGTTGGATGAAATGAATGTGCTCAAATACAACATCTGAACAAATCTTGAGGTGGTATCTGTAGTATAAGCAGAATCATTGACTGCTGCATCACCACCTCAGCTGTGCATTATTTTCTAATACAGTTTTTCTGAATTGCTAAAACACATTTCTTGAAACCATCAGTCTTCTCAACACAAATCTAAATGTTCAAACTAAATTCACAGAACCCCTGACTCTTCTGGCAAAATCAAACAATCACTTCAAAACCATTTCACCTGTACTCAAAATCAAACAAAGCTTTCAAATCATACACATATTAGACATTATTCCATGGTCTGTCTGAATACTGGATTCTGATTGGCTGGCAGGTTTGTAGTAAAACCGTTTAATGTACAGGTAGTTCAGTTTAATCACAGTTCTATATTAATGGGCTGCTTTAATTGACACTTTAATTACAGTTTTTCTGAAATGTTACAATGAAACACATTTTTTTTGAAATCATCACTAATTTTCTCAAAAACACAGTGACCAGTGCATGTAGTTACAAAAAAGAATGTTTACTGTATATAGGAATTATTTAGCAATAAAAAAGATACATAAACATACACACACTCCAAAAATGGCACACTGAAAAGAATTCACACCTACGTTTGGTGAATATATCCAAAAAAAAAAAAAAAAAAGGAAACATACACACACATACATACATGTGATGTGATCAATGAAAACCCAACACATGGTGAAATTTGACCTTTTTTAGGTTTTGACACCATATGAAACATTGGCTCGTGCCCTTTCCAAAACTGTTTTTATTTTGTCCATAGCTTGAACGTAACCAAAGTTATGGCTATCTTAAGTTGGCTGATAGCGATGATTTTCAGGAATGGAATTTTGAGAAAAAAGTGAGACGACTTTCACTTTCACTTTACGGGTTTAACGACAGCTGTCTGTCAAGTTATGAGCGCCATACTGCATCATTACACAAACAGACTAACGTTGTTTATCATGCGCATGGTCTCCGAACTTTTGATCACCCATTTTATGTTTAGATAGCACGAATAATACAGCCTACCTTACCGTAGTAAAAGCGAGCACGGCGCAACTGTTGGCACACTGTGCATAAAACAGACTGTCATCAGATTCCTCTTTAGTAACTTCATCATCCGATCCTTCATCTCTGTTTGTGAAATAGTCCGTTATAACATCGTTTAGGCCACTGACATCACCATGATTGAGCAGATTGAAACGAGTAAGATCGGTTAAGTGAGCAGCTGCAGTACTTCAGACTGTGTTGTGTCGCCATCTCAAGATATTAAAGAAAAAAAAAAAATAAATAAAAATTGTTGTGAAGCCACTCCTTCGTTATTTTAGCTGTGTGCTTAGGGTCATTGTCTTGTTGGAAGGTAAACCTTCAGCCCAGTCTGAGGTCCTGAGCACTCTGGAGAAGGTTTTCGTCCAGGATATCCCTGTACTTGGCCGCATTCATCTTTCCCTCGATTGCAACCAGTCGTCCTGTCCCTGCAGCTGAAAAACACCCCCACAGCATGATGCTGCCACCACCATGCTTCACTGTTGGGACTGTATTGGACAGGTGATGAGCAGTGCCTGGTTTTCTCCACACATACCACTTAGAATTAAGGCCAAAAAGCTCTATCTTGGTCTCATCAGACCAGAGAATCTTATTTCTCACCATCTTGGAGTCCATGCGGGCTTTCATGTGTCTTGCACTGAGGAGAGGCTTCCGTCGGGCCGCTCTGCCATAAAGCCCCGACTGGTGGAGGGCTGCAGTGATGGTTGACTTTCTACAACTTTCTCCCATCTCCCGACTGCATCTCTGGAGCTCAGCCACAGTGATCTTTGGGTTCTTCTTTACCTCTCTCACCAAGGCTCTTCTCCCCCGATAGCTCAGTTTGGCCGGACGGCCAGCTCTAGGAAGGGTTCTGGTCGTCCCAAACGTCTTCCATTTATGGATTATGGAGGCCACTGTGCTCTTAGGAACATTAAGTGCAGCAGAAATTTTTTTGTAACCTTGGCCAGATCTGTGCCTTGCCACAATTCTGTCTCTGAGCTCTTCAGGCAGTTCCTTTGACCTCATGATTCTCATTTGCTCTGACATGCACTGTGAGCTGTAAGGTCTTATATAGACAGGTGTGTGGCTTTCCTAATCAAGTCCAATCAGTATAATCAAACACAGCTGGACTCAAATGAAGGTGTAGAACCATCTCAAGGATGATCAGAAGAAATGGACTGCACCGGAGTTAAATATGAGTGTCACAGCAAAGGGTCTGAATACTTAGGACCATGTGATATTTCAGTTTTTCTTTTTTAATGAATCTGCAAAAATGTCAACAATTCTGTGTTTTTCTGTCAAAATGGGGTGCTGTGTGTACATTAATGAGGAAAAAATCTTAAATGATTTTAGCAAATGGCTGCAATATAACAAAGAGTGAAAAATTTAAGGGGGTCTGAATACTTTCCGTACCCACTGTATGTATTTGACACTGGCTTACATCAGCTCACTTTCAATTCAGTGTCAAAATGCAAATGAAGAGGAGTCGGAATATAAAATATAAAATACTTAAAATTTTACCTCCAAATGCTTTTTACTCACTCTCAGAAAAAAGGTACAGTTCTGTCGCTGGGGCGGTACCCTAAGGTACAAAGTGAAAAGGTATAAATATGTACCTTTAAGGTACTAATATGTACTGTTTAGGGGTAGGTGAGGTACAAAGATGTACCTTTTCACTTTTGTATCTTAGGGTACCGCCCCAGCGACAGAACTGTACCTTTTATTCTGAGAGTGCTGAAATGCGTCCGGATGTGATATTTTATTATGGATTTCTCACATGACTGTAATATACTTTTTTATATATAAATATAATGGTTTTCATAATTAAAATCAGTATAAATTAAAGATGGGGTGTAATAGGCCTGCTGCGTTTGAATGAATCATTAATTAAGGACACACTGCAATAATGTTAAAATCTGAATCAGGTTATGTTACTGTAATTCACTACATTAACTGATTTCATTTAATCTCTTCTAAAGTCTGCTGTGATGTTCTGAGCTGTAATACTGCTGATCTCCAGTAGAGAGCGACATTTCACTGTCTGTCACACTCAATCACATGATCTTACACACAGTTTCTCAGTTTTACTGTTTACTGGTTTCAGTGTAATATGCATGGTATAAGGTCATGGACGTGGGAATTTTTGAACGAATGAATCATCAGTTTTAAACGAATGAATCATCAGCTTTAAACATGCATCAGTGTTTGTTTTACTGTTACCCTATGGCAAGCCGTTCAGGAAATAATACATGTGTATTGTGTGAATATGGATTGATTCACTTGCTGAATGTATGGTTTAATGATAAAGGCATTTGTTTATAATACATTGGTATAATTTATATATTTGTATGTCCAACACAATTGCAGTCACAATAGGACATTTTAAGAAACTATAGCCACTGTCACTATAGCATATCCAACATGTATCCGCCTACCTGACAAAAAATGATTTATTTTCACACAAAATCTGTTGCTCCAAAAATATTTACTATAAACATATGTATTTTATTGCAACCATACACTTTGGGCACAGGGAAAAGCACAATTGTTTTCCTAAGGGGTGCCTTTAGTTCTGTTGTACCCTACTTTTAAAGTACTAATATGTACCTTTAAGGTACCAATATGTACTTTCAATGTACTAAAATGTACCTTTATTACCTATGTTTTACTTTCGCACTTTTGACAGAACTGTACCTTTTTTTTCTGAGAGTGAAGTAAGATCTAAACGTTGCATCTACACATCTGGATTAACTGGTTTGTTTGACAACTGTGACAAGAATTCTGGTGGCACATATATTTTCTGCTCAATTGCCAGAGTGGTTTTTGAACAAGTTACAGGATATTGCAAACAATCTATTGTGTGTTGCGTTTTTTTTTTTTTTCAAGAAATGCACATAATAGTAATGATAAAATATGCAAAATAAATGTTATTTCTAAATAAGAAATTTAAATCTAAGATAAAAATACAAACATGACAAACATGTATGATTTTTAAGTTAAACATTGCTGTTTGATCCAAGAATGTGAAACGCACCCAGTATCAAGCATAATATCTGCATCATTCCTGACATTGTTGTTTTTCTTCCAGATTTTAATTAGTTTTATTTTGTATATTTTCCATTCCGTTTTAATTTTAGTTAAAGCTTTAGTAATCTACACTACCTCCTCACCCCTCAGCTCACTGTCAGATACGTGAATGGCAAATTATTTACAGCACTTTCATTTTTCCAAGCAAATACAGTCCCAAGAGAAACAGCACTTTATAACAAAAACAAATAAAGTTACAATCAGGGGTGCGTTTCCCGTACAACGACGTAACTCGCTGATTAACCTCCATAGTACGATGCATTGTTGTGGAAACGAACTAGGTAGTCACGACTGTTTCCCGAACACGGTCGCATCTCCGTCGTTTGAACCACATTAGTTCAACAATATAGGGCCTTTGTTAATGACGTCACCGAGTAATAATTTATGCTATTTAACTTATTAGAGATCTCTAAAATGCAGCTATATTAAATAATGCACCTGATGACTAATTTACTATTTTTGTTCCGTGTCATTTCGCTTTATTTGATGTTTCATTCATCGCGGGTTCCCTCTTACGTCATACTCCGGGGTTCCCGTAGGCGTTTATGCGCATGCGCACTATTCAAAAACGTCCCTTGCAGAGGAAGCTAAAAAAATACGTAGATTAAAGTGCATTTATATTTAGATCGAGTGAAAGATATAGATTGCACTGCATGTTAGCTTGCTTACTGTGCCCAAGAGCATAATTTATTGAGCCCATATGTCTTACTAACAAGGAACTATGCTTCTAACCACAGGTTGAGAGCTGTAGTTTCAACCACGTAAGTTTGTGACGCTGTTTGCGAATGTTCGTTTGAACTATGGTTTCGGGAAACACCGAATCATTGAACTATGTTGGTAACGACGGAACTTGCGAACATAGTTGTCTAACGATGCTTTTGGGAAACGCGCCCCTGATTGTGTATCTTCAGCAGGATTCTTTACTAATTCAGTTTAGGTTCAGCCTCCATTTCTATTTTCGGACAATTTCGGGACTCATTACCTTTTCATGGGACACAAACAAGAATAGCACAATTATCAGCAAAGATATGAACAAAATTTACTACAATAGGTTAACCATATTTAAAACCCCACAATCACATCCTTTAGTGTACTGTACCTTTATGCAATATGCACATGCATGTGCTTATGCACCCACTCTAGGCATGACACTGACATGTTAATGCAATTGGTGCAATATACGTTCTGTCGCTGGGGCGGTACCCTAATGTACAAAGTGAAAAGGTACAAATATGTACTTTTAAGGTACCAATATGTACTTTCAAAGTACTAAAATGTACCCTTAAGGTACTAATATGTACTGTTTAGGGGTAGGTATAGTTCAAAAATGTACCTTTTCACTTTTGTATCTTAGGTTACTCCCCCAGTGACAGAACTGTACCTTTTTTTCTGAGAGTGTAACCAAGTACTATAATTTACTATATGAATTCAAGGTGCTTGTATTGAAATAATTCCATTTCGTGCAGTTTTATAGTTCTAGTGTAGACTAGACTACATCTCAGAGATAAATCATAATTTTCATCCATTAATTTTGTTAGACAGCTTTAAATAATTTCCAAATGTGGCATTGCTTATCCAGTGAAAACAATGAGCTCACAGTATCTCTATACAGATTAACCTACCTAATAGTATATAGTTAAAATTAAAAACACATCAATGCAGCTGTAATCTATGGGAATAATACATGTGTGAATATGGATTGGTTCACTGGTTGAATGTTTATAATATATTAGTATAATCAGATATATATTGGTTTAGATACATCGGTCTGATCACATGCACATGGGTTTGCTCCTGTATATGTTGGTTTGTTCAAGTAAACATTGGGCTCCTTAAATATGCAATGATTTCCTCAAATATATATTTGTTCAAGAATATATTGGTTTAGATATATCGTTTTCCTCAACTATGTACTGGTTAGTATATTTTGGTTTATTCAAGTATATATTGGTTTAGATGCATCGGTTTGCTCAGCTATGTATTGGTCCCCCTGGTCAAGTGAACCTATTTAAATATGCCCAAAAACTAGAAAAAAAACTATTACAAAAATATTAATATTGCACAATATAAAAGGTATAGTTATATTACAATCAAATATATTTTACTGTGGAGTTTTTATCTAGCACTCTCTATTCTTATTCTATTTTATCTATTTGTTTTATTTTTTTTCCTTTAATAAGAAAAGAGCCTCCAACAACACTAGCGTTCTCTATTCTTATATTAACATTTTATTTTAATTTATTATAAATAATGACCCTTTTATGTGTTGTAACACATTAATCATTTCCCGCTTTTTCTACTGGCATTATTAAAATTTCTTCGGAGGTGAAATGAAGTTTGGAATAAAATCTTATTCAGCAGATTTGTTTACATAGAAAGGAAAGAAAATATCATTCCCTCATAGTGTTGTTCACTTCATAGACATGTATAAATGGGCGTGTGGCATTAAAGAAAGATTGAAGTTAAAGTTTTAAATGCGTTAAAATCCTAATGCTGATCAGAATATACATTTACTCCTGTAATTCACTATAATTATACATTTTTGTGACATGAAAACTGGGAAGTGTAAATAAAAGCTTTTGAAAGTGAAAGATTTCTGTAATGATTCACTCATTATAATTTGCTGCCTCCTACTGGCGGATTTAGTTTCATATTAGTGTCATCATTTTTCAGTAATCAAAATGTTATTATTCTCATAACATTGTTTATGCAATTTAAGTGTAAATCGACTGTGAAAAATTATGGATTTTTGTTTATACGCATTTAATTTGATTGGTAACAGAGTCGATCTTATCTGTGATACAGCATTTCATTCTCATCTGTTTAAGTAAATTTCTCTGAGATAGATGCCACACTTTAAAGACTGGACCAGAGATAGTGACAGTAAATAAACACCTTAAGAATTTTAAGTTCAAAGCAGATACATGCACTGTGAGAAAAAAAAAAAGGTACAGTTCTGTTGCTGGGGCGGTGCACTAAGGTACAAAGTGAAAAGGTACAAATATGTACTTTTCAAGTACTAATATGCACCTTTAAGGTACCAATATGTCGTTTCAAGTACTAAATTGTACCTTTAAGGTACTAATATGTACTGTTTAGGGGTAGGTGAGGTACAAAGATGTACCTTTTCACTTTTGTACCTTAGGGTACCGCCCCAGCGACAGAACTGTACCTTTTTTTCTGAGAGTGTGAGTATAACACACAACACCGAACCTCAGTGTTTTCAAGCAGGTTTTGCATGGTTTATCTGCCATACCTTACTCATAAGCCAGAGATTTGACACATTGCCTCCACTTTTCTACCTACATCACAAAGAAAGAAAGAATGAGGACAAGCCACAGCACACACTCAAACCTGAAAAATGATCCTCAGTGCAGGTCTGGTCCTGTACAAAGCCACTGAAACACAGAAACTGAGAAGAGAAAACCCACATACAATAGCAATAATCGATTTGCTTAAATTAGCCCAAAACAAACAAAAGAAACCTTAAATAATCACACAATAAACAGTACATATTAATACCTTAAAGGTACATTTCAGTACTTTGAAAGCACATATTGATACCTTGAAGGTACACATTAGTCCTTTTAAAAGTACATACTTGTACCTTTTCACTTTGTACCTCAGGGTACCGCCCCAGCGACAGAACTGTACCTTTTTTTCTGACAGTGTACACTATAAAAGACAGTGTTGAACAAAACATGCTTTAATGAATGTACATGTTCAGTAACCCACAGCTGCTGAATCTCAGCTCTCAGTCACCAGAAGAGATATGTTATATCACACATAAGTTTTTTTCTTTTTCTTTTTTTGTCTCAATGTCCTCGCACAATATGTGCAATAAATACAGCAACAGAGCATTTAAGATGCACAGATTCAAACATGACTCTTATGCGCAGAAATACTCCTTCAGTAACAAATATGCACCATGAAACATTTCCATCAGATATTAATCAGAACCAGAAGTGTCCTTACCTTTTACAGTTACCTTTGTATACTGATTCTTTAGCACAGAGTAACATTAGAGCAAATTAAAATAGGCTACATTTTAAGCAAAAAAACATTTGGGTAAAGTGCACTATTAAAACAGAATTTTAAATTACTTGTTGGATTTTCAACAATATTTCCTATCTAGATTATGCAGAAGGCCGTATTTCAGGTATGATTGCATTAAGAGAGACCGTAAGTAAAGTTTACAGCTTTTCTCATTTGCTTTTTACTATGACTGGATGACAAGGAAATCATACAAAACGTGCTTTAATAAAAATAATCCAAACTGGAACAGCCAGGAAGACACAATCCAACACGACATAAACTAACATAAGGAAACATAAAGCGACATTAAGAACGGACGATAAACAAGGAACTGAATAAAACTTATATAGGACAGCTGATTAGACATGGACAGGTGTGAGTGATTAACCAATGACGACTTAACAAGCAACGGAACAGGAAAGACCAAATAAGGACACAGGAGGGAAAAAACAACAAAACAGTGCACAGGGGTGTGACAGCTTTCAACTGATTTCTTGACTACTTAAAACTTGGTGAATTAAGCTACAAACTCCATCATAATGCACAATGTTTCCATCTAACATTCTGAGCTGCAGCTCATCATACACTCTCAGAAAAAAAGGTACAGTTCTGTTGCTGGGGCGGTACCCTAAGATACAAAAGTGATAAGGTACATCTTTGTACCGTATCTACCCCTAAATAGTAATATTAGTACCTTAAAGTTACATTTTAGTACTTTGAAAGTACATATTGGTACCTTAAAGGCAGTGTTGGGGAGTAACTAGTTACATGTAACGGAATTACGTAATTTAATTTCAAAATAAATGTAACTGTAATTAGTTACAGTTACTTTTGAAAAATGCCAGTGATTACAAAGGGGATTACATCTGAATTTTTCCACACACCCACCCCCACTTACAGATTTAATTGACTTCTTTTAAATTGCATTGACTGCTCTAAAATGAGACACCAATGTTTCAGGAGTTTAGGACACAGAATAGGACACATGCTTATTCCATAACTGATTTATTTCCTATTTGAGTTTATGCACGATTAAAATAAAACTGCAGATGGATCCTCACTCCGCTGACGCTTCGTTACAGTATCCTTAAAATGTCTAGTTTGAACTTGCCATTTCCAAGCAACTGATTTCTTTGTGGAAGCTTTGCGTTCAAATATTTCAACTCAGATCAGTGTTTCATGTCTAATCATTTTAACACGAAACATCTAAATAATCTGTATAAATGATCAGACTGGACGCTGAAGTACTCTCACAACAAAACCTTTTACTGAGTGACCACCGGAACTCATACAGAACCTCCTGCATAGCCTTGTGGGTAATGTAGTCTCTCGCTACACCTCCTCCTTTTAGCTAAGCCCCACATTCTTTTTTAATATCAGATCAACTCTGTATTCATTTATCAGAACATTAAACTCATTTCAAGCTTTTCCTTTTGTCAGATTATTGGCAACTCTTTCCTGACATCACGTATCGAATTCTAAACATTCTTATGCTGACATTTTTATTACACAATATTTCTCTGGAACTCTTTTCTAACATTTAAGAAGTGTAGAAAAGTGAAACATCCACATTCTTTTACATTCATCCCATTTCCCCCTTTTTTTTTTTTTCATTCATAAATCAAGTCTCTCAGGAGCCTTGGAAACTCTGCCTGACTTGATGATGACACCAGAGGAGTTCCCTGTGGCTCTCAGGTGGATTCTGTTTCTTCGTAGAATGCCCTTGTCAGTTTTTACCAGGTATGACCTTGGCCTGTTTGCAGTCCCTAGAACAGTCCCAGGAGCTTTCTCTGTGGTGATCCACACCTTCTGTCCTGAGGTGAGCCCTTGAAGTGTTCTGGACCGGTGGCGAAGATTGTAGTGTATTGCTTGCTTGCGCCTTCCTTCTTCATCCTTCCTGCGAAAAGCCTCTAAGTCAGGCCATTGTGGTGTGAGCTGACTTGAAGACTGAGGTAGAGATGTGCGCAGGTTTCTTCCCATCAGTAACTGCGCAGGTGAGTATCCATGCTCTAATGGTGTGGCTCTATATGCTAAGAGTGCTCTGGTTTGGTCAGTGTCCTTTTTCCACAGACACTTGACTGTCTGCACCGCACGTTCAGCCTCGCCATTAGCTTGTGGGTAGCGAGGGCTGCTCGTGACGTGTGTGAAGCAGCTCTCTTCCGCAAATAACCTGAATGTCTCTGAAGAGAACTGTGGCCCATTGTCGGATACAACAGTCTCTGGATATCCATGATGTGCAAAAGCCTCCTTCACAGCACGAACAGTAGCCTCAGCTGATGTGACCCTGAGCTCAGCCACCTCTATATATCGGGAGAAGTAGTCAATGATGAACAGGTAGGTCTTGTTTCTCCATTCAAAGAGGTCCATTCCGACCTTTTGCCAGGGCCTGTTAAGGACTTGTGACTGTAGTAGGGGCTCTCTGTATTGTGTTCTGTATCTCTGACACATTTCACATCTGTCCACTGTCTCTCGAATCTGTGCAGAGATACCTGGCCACCATACTGAAGCTTGAGCTCTGGCGCGGCATTTAGAGATCGCTTGGTGACCTTCGTGGAGTTTGTGCAGTATTTCTCCTCTGAGTGTCTGAGGGATGACAATTCTGTCACCTTTCATCAGAAGGTCTCCCACGAGATACAGCTCTGCTCTGACTTGCCAGTAGGGTACAATCCCTGTACTCACTCTGTGCTTCTGTGGCCATGCTGTTTGACAGTAGCGTGCCACTGTTTTGCACGTCTCATCAGTTTGTTGTGCTTGTTTAATTTTCTCCAGCCTTGTGTCCGTAACAGGGAGCGAAGACACAACAGCATCCACAAACACCTGGACTTCTTTTTCAAGCTGTAGGTCCTCAGCAGATGGAGTGTCAGTTAGTGGAGCTCTGGACAATGTATCGGCAGTGATGAGGTTTTCCCTGGCACTTGAACAATGTTATAATCATACCTGAGGAGTCTCAGTCGTAATCTTAACACCCTAGGAGGGAGGTCATCCAAACCTCTGGTGCTCAACAGTGGAACCAAGGGCTTATGATCTGTCTGAAGAGTAAAGTGAAGCCCTTGCAGGTATGATGTTAGTCTTTCACATGCCCACGTTACAGCCAGTGCCTCCTTTTCAATTTGCGCATAGCGCTTTTCTGTGTCTGTCAGTCTTCTTGAGATATATGTGACAGGCTGCCAAGAGTTATCTGCTTGCTTCTGTGTGAGGATGGCACCTATTCCATATGGTGATGCGTCCACAGCCACTTTTGTCTCTGCTGTATTTGAGTACTGAGCAAGTGCTTTCGGAGAGCTCAGCCCACTCATTTTTTTCTCTCAATAGATCTTTTAGTGGCATTGTGATGGTTGCCATCTGAGGCACAAACTTTGACAGGTAGTTTGCCATGCCCATAAGGCGCCTCACGTCCTCCACTTGTGTAGGCTCCGGCATCTGTAGGATAGCTTTCACCTTGTTGGGATCTGGCTCAATTCCTTTTGAAGACACCCTATGCCCGACAAACGTGATGTGTTGCCTAAACTCACACTTCTCATTGAGTGTAAGTCCCTCTTCCTGCATCTTCTGCAGTACACGGTGCAGTCTTTGATCATGTTCTTGTCTGTTCCGCCCGTACACTAACACATCATCCGCATGGCACAATACTCCCTCAAAGTTCTCAAACATCTGCGACATCCTCCTTTGGAAATGTTCTGGCGCGGATGCAATTCCAAATGGGAGTCTGTTGAAGAAATATCTCCCGAACGGAGTGATGAAGGTTGTTAGGGGACGTGATTCTGGAGTTAAAGGGATTTGCCAAAATCCTGACCGCGCATCTAATTTTGTGAAAACTTTGGCATCTGACATCATTGCCAGTGTTTGGTCAACAGCAGGCAAAATGTGACGCTCTCTCTTCACCGCTGCATTCAATGGTGTGAGATCTACACAGATTCTCAGTTTGTTTTTCGTCGGTTTTGGCACAACTACCATCCCGGAACACCAGGCTGTGGGCTCAGTCACTTTTGATATGACTCCCATACGTTCCATTCTCTCAAGCTCTTCACGCACCTTGTCTCTGAGAGGTAGAGGTACTCTTCGAGGTGTTGACAGTGCATATGGTACCACCCCTTGTTCCAGCTCTATGTGGTATGGTTCCTTCAACTTGCCTAGCCCTTGAAACACAGATGGGTAGAGTGCCTTAAAGTCTGTATCTGTCTGTGTCACCTCGTTGACTCTGTGCACTAGCCTCATGGCTTGTATAGCTGGCAGGCCCAAAAGTGGTTGTGTCAATCCAGCTACAACATATACAGGTTGATCTGTGGATCGGCCCTTTGCACACATTTTGCCCTGGAAGCAGCCTTTTACGTCCAGCAAATGTTTACCTGGACCCACTAGTCTTTTCAGTGGTTTGTCTAGCTTACCATCTCGCTTCGGGTTGAATACCTTCTCTGGTATCGAAGTCACATCCGCGCCTGTGTCTAACTTGAAACTGATGGCGTCTCCATTCAGAGTGACTTTTTCAATCCATGGCTTGGTGGTTTGTGTAGATACTTCACCTAAGAATGCATAGTCCTGAGAATCACTGTCTGACAGCACTTCTGTGACTGTGTATACTGCTTGACCATTGCGACAAGCCATCGCAAAATGTCCTTTTTTGTGACACTTTCGGCATTC
This sequence comes from Cirrhinus mrigala, assembly GCA_036247105.1. Classification (NCBI taxonomy): domain Eukaryota; kingdom Metazoa; phylum Chordata; class Actinopteri; order Cypriniformes; family Cyprinidae; genus Cirrhinus; species Cirrhinus mrigala. Next base: position 852,906 of record JAMKFB010000303.1, read on the forward strand.
TATGTCTTTGGCGGGACAATCTTTCCATGTGTGTTTTCGTCCTTTACCACATCAGCCACATTCTTTTCCACTTGGCGTGTCAAACTTTTGGTCTTTGTTTCTCTGTTTCCCTGTATATTGGAACTTTTTTCCTCTTCTCATTGTTTTAATTGTGTCCACATTTGTCTTGGGGTCAACTCCGGCAGCACTGTGTATTATTGTCTGTTGTTTCTTAACAGTCTCACTCTGTCTCACTTTTTGTATTGCCTTTGCAAGGGTCAATTCTGAGTCCATTTGCAGCTGTTCAGATAATTTTCTGTCCTTTATCCCGACTACAATTCGGTCTCTTATGAGTTCATCTTTTAGCACCCCAAAGCTACAATGTTCTGCTAACTTGTGCACATCAGTAATGAAGGTTTCTGCACTCTCCCCCTCCTGCTGGCATCTCAAGTTGAACTGTGCTCTTTCAAAAATCACGTTGTGTTTGCCTATGAAGTGTTGCTCCATTGCAGTTTTAACTGAACTGTACTTCTTTTTATCTGCTGCTGTCATCGGCAAGACACTCAAAATATCATCAGCTGCATCCCCCATTGCATACAGGAGTGCATTTACCTGATATTCTTCGTCTTGGTCTTTTAATCTGGATGCAACATAGAACCTTTCAAATCGTCGGATCCATCTCGGCCATTCACTCGGACTTGAAAAGTCGAACGGTTCGGGCTGCGTTATCTGCACTGACACTGCCATGTCTTTCACTCCTCGCGTGTGTGCTGATTCCCTCTCACCGGCTAGTGCAGCTTCACTGGCTCTCTCTCCGCGTTCGTGAGCATGCAAAGGTCACCGTTGTTCTCTGCCGATATCCTAATCACACACCGTGTCCACATGCGACTGAGGTCATAAGTATATCCGGAGATATGCGTTCTTTGCCACGTTCTGACACCATGTATAAATGATCAGACTGGACGCTGAAGTACTCTCACAACAAAACCTTTTACTGAGTGACCACCGGAACTCATACAGAACCTCTTGCATAGCTTTGTGGGTAATGTAGTCTCTCGCTACA